>JAHXMU010000122.1:1252677-1298614 GCA_019455685.1 Philornis downsi | reverse complement strand
ATCAACCACAGACTCCACCTCTTCATTGTTGGCAAATCTTTTACCACCGAGTTGTATTTTCAAATTTGAAAATAAGAAGTAATCCGAGAGAGCTAAGTTAGATTAGGTTAGGTCAGTGTGGCAATCTGAGTAGACAGATTCACTTAGAATACATAGTCTATTGTGATACCAAGGAGGCTAGATCTACGCCTGTCCCTATAGGTAGTATCACCCGTTGAACCGTCTTGAGCGTCCCAAGAAGCTCTTAAGTCGGACAATATCTCTATCGTCCAGATTTCCTAGATCCCCTTCCTAGGTCTAGAAGTAAGAGCCTAGTGTTGATCCCCGTCTGTTCGCCAGGGCGTGGCATTTGCAGAGGAGGTGTTCAATAGACTCCTCTTCGTCTTCATCCCTACAACTCCTGCAGAAGTCATTAGTCGCAACCTTCAATCTCACTGCATGTCTTCCAATCAGACAGTGCCTCGTCATGGTGGATACAAGTAATGAGACTTCGGGTCCTGATAGCGATAGGAGTTTGTGTGAACGCTTCAGATCTAAGCGAGGCCACATCTGTCTGGATAGATTACAGCCTCGGACAGGCGTCCGAGTTTTATGTGAACGCTACAGAGAGAGCAATTCAAACTTTAATTCATTAGAAGAAAATAGTTGTCATTTAATACGAAAACTAACTGTTAAACTTCAGCCTAACTTATCAATAACAATGTTAACAATCAATACCAAATAAAATAAACGTGCAAAAAATTCTTAATATTTTGGTCGCCAGCTCGTATTCATTTTTATCTGTATGTAATGATTTTTGAGCCAAATGCAAACTCAATCTATTTCAATCACATTTGCCAATAAATTTAGCAAATGTCACCTTTTAAGAGACAACTTTATGCTTCCATTCCCAGAAACTGTTGACGTCTTCATCTCCACTTTAACCATTCAGCAAACAGACTTGCTTAATATTTCTGTCATTCCAAATGAAATTGTTCGATATTAAAATTAAAGTGAAAAACGAAGAAAATCTAACTCCATTTCATTGCATCTTCTTATACGTTTGATTCCTTTGTGGGCATTGTATGGCAGCAGAATGAGAATGCATCCTTTAATGATAGTGCATGCATGCAAGCAACTGTGTTTGTGTGCGTGTGTCTGTCTATCACGTTTCCATTTACTCACTCGTTATAATCCTAACGCTGATGTGGATGCTGATGATGATAACGATTATGATGATAACCTGTACAACATTTAGCTGTATACAAATTCATGACTGATTTGTTGTTCGTGTTCTGAGTTTTACTGCCACTGCTGTCGTTTGGTAAAGAAGGTAAAGTAAAAGTGTCTTAAATGAATTCATTTGATAGAAAAAATGATGCCATCACGAAATGCATACGCAAATCAAGCGTATTTTACTAATAGGGAGTGCAAAGCCAAAAGAAGCACAATTCATATTTTTTGCTATCTAGGCTACAAACTTTGTGCTCCGGGGAGTTGGCATGATGATTTGTTCAGAGGCTGTGATGGTTACTAATAAGGCCTGTTAAGTAAAAATCATGATGTGCCACATATTTTGCGAGATGAATTCAGATATGATGTTTCACGCATTAAAGCTCAACTGTGAAAGGGAATAACAAAAAAAAAAAAAATAAAAAATAAGTGAAGGTAATAATTTTACGCTATAATGTAAGCTGCAGTAAAAAACGCATTATTTTGTCTACAGATGGCTTTAGAGATGTGTATGTCGTGCTATGCTAGATGGTGTTAGATAGATACGATTTTTTTTAAATTTATTTACAACTTGTAATTAGAAGCCTTACGGCTGAAAATATTGTAATTTAATTAAAATGGCTTAACGTATTTTAAGCTTATAAAACGTCTGAACAAGAGAAGAATATAAATATAAATAGTATCAGAATTAATAATAATAAAAAAAAAATATCAAAATTATCAGTTAGAGAAAACATTAAATATTAGTATTAGAGAAAGTTTTCTTCTTCTTAGTTGGCAACCGGAATAGACATTTTTATCTATTATGCGCCGCTAGTAGAAAATAATTCCAAGCGCTTCCATCTTCTGCGCTTTTCCTCCAATTCATCACACCGACTTCTGATAGTATTTCAAAAGCCTGGTCCTTCCAACGGAGTTTTGGTCGCCCTCTTCTGCGTCGTCCATACTGTTCGTTGTTGAAAACTTTCCGCGCCGCACAACATGAGCCAGCTAAAGCAATCGCTGTATATTAATGCGTTTGACCACGTCGATGTCGGCATATAGCTTATACAGCTCATTGTTCGACGTCGATACTCTCCGTTAACGATGATGGGTCCATATATTTTCCTCTCGAAAACTGCCAGCACTGATTCATCCGCTTGCTTCAAAACCCATGTTACTGCACCATATACCATATAACAAGGCAGGTAGAACCAACGTCTGGTACAGTCAGATTTTTGTTTGTTGAGAGAGGGCTTTCTCATTGAATCGCTTGCTTAGTCCATAGTAACATGTGTTAGCAAGCAATACTCTCCTCTTTATATCCATGCTGATATCATTCGTTTGGTTTATAGCGGAACTGAAGTCAATGAATTTTCCCACCACTTAAAAATCACATGACAACTACATGTGAACGTTGACAAACGATTAGACTCTTTGTTCATTGAAACCAATAAATTTGTTTTGGTTTTCCTTCTCGATGCTTGAGGAGGCTGCAGTAACATCTCACATTTCACATATCACACTCGACAGGATCTTATAAGCAATGGGTAAAAAACTGATACCGTGATAGTTTTTACAAGCACTTGGATCGCTTTTTTTAAACACGGGGCACAGTCCACCCAAATTCCAACCAGTGGGCATGTTTTCCGTTAACCTAATCGTATTTAGGAGCTGTTTATTAGCTCATCGCCACCAGTTTTAAACAGCTCTGCTGGTAAGCCATCAGCGCCCGCAGCTTTGTTGTTCCTACGCCGCAATACGGCTGTTCTGATCTCTGTTTGGCCCGGAACTGGGCAATTTATGCCAGCGTCGATAACTGGGATGATTTCCTTACTCGTGCTGCTATCCGGAACTAAGAGCTTATAAAAATGCTCTCTCCATAGTTGCAACACATTTTGAGGATTTGTGACCAGATTTCTCTCGCTGTCCTTACAGGAGAGGAGCCCTGTTCCATACCCTGTACTTCTTATCTTTTGGCAGAATTTTCGGGCTTCACCTCTATCCCTGTACCTTTCTGTTTCCTCACTCTCACGCTCTTTCCACAACTGCTTCTTTCGTCTAAAAGGTTGGTGTGCCTCTCTTCTCTGCTCCTTGTAGCGTTCCCTAACTGCATGCGTTACAATTGGCTGCATCGTTTCCCTGTATGCAGCATTCTTTTCCTCATACACTATGTGACATTCTTCATCGTAACAGGGCTTGTTTGTATGCGGTTTCTTTTACCCAAATATGGTTTTTGCAGCGGTTGCGATAGAATGCGCAATATGTTGCCACTGTGCGTCAGGAACATTGGGATCAGGGGCGTTTAGTTGTAGTAGTTGTGAGTTTGGTGGAGTAGGCTGTGGCTCTCTCAGGGGTATCCAGCCTAGCGACGTCGAGCTTCCTTTATGCCTGCTTAATCTCGTGCGTACCTTAGCTGCACCCAGTTGGCGATTCGAATCAGTATTAGCACCACGAATTACACGCACGTCCATGACAGTAGAAGAGAAAGAGATAAAGTACAAAAAATAATATCGATTTATTCAACAACTTCTCTAATTGTCATTCGACGAAAATTCTTCATAACAATTTTCTTCTTTCTGGGCTGTTTATTATAGTAATATTTAACATTTTTAATTTCCTATAAAATACTAAATGTGGATCGTTTTTGGAAACGAACAGAATTTGTCTTCTATTAGCGCTCCATATGCCTCCATCTTATAGCTCGGATCTGGCACTAAGGGATGACCACCTATTCCTGACTATGGCTAACGATTTTACTGGTAATAATTGGACCTCAAGAGAAGCTTGTGGAAATCAACAGTACTAGTTTTTTGTTTTGCCAATAAAAATGCGGGTTTCTGTGATCGCTTTACCTCACCTTTAAAATGACAATAAGCTGTCAAATAAAACGGCGAATATTTGACCTAAATCGAATCATCCTTGACATGTTTAATAAAGCCTTCAATGCCGGTCATTACTACATCTGATAAGTGGATGTCTGGGCTGTTTATTATAATAATATTTGCACCACTACATTTTCAATTTCCTGTAAAATACCCAATGTGGCACATCTTCTGAGACGAATTGAACAATTTATCATAGGTTGCGTTTTTGGTATCCTATATAGGATACCGGTAAAAGGATATTAAAAAAAGAAACGCAACGCCGCTTACCAAGATTAAATTGGCAGCATTGCTACTCATGAAATGTTTATTCATTTTGTTTTGTTTTTATTCGTAATCATTTTATCATTCAAACAAATCCAAAACAAACAAATCCATACAAACCTACTCTCATACATCCAGACAAATCCATACAAACGGCAATAACGCCAATAACACACAAAACCATAATTCACCGAACAAATTTGCAAAAAAATTAACAACTTGTAGTTACGTTATTTGACATTCTTCTTCTTACTTAACTTCGTTGTTTACTTTTGCATAGGAGAACTTGGTCGCATTGTTATTTTCCATACTTTTTTATGCTACTACCACTACTTTTTTATGCAACTTATCTTCGTTTAGCTTAGCGTGCAAAATTATCCTCGTTAGCGTATATCGGGTAGCATTTGTATGGCGAAACGGTTATAAGATACAAAAAAAAAAAAACGCATTTATAGTTTTATTGAATTCGTGTTCTATCAGCGCTTTCTGCAAATTTTGTATTTAACATAACAAACGGAAAATGCAAACATTTGAATATTTTCATTATTAGGTTGATGTGCAGGGATATTTTGTGAGCAAATCTAAGCGTAGTTAGATTCCATATAATACTTCCGAAGGAATATTTGACGTATTGGAACATATTTGTCTTTAGAAAATGCATTTATTTTTAGTACATCTTATACGAGTAAATGGAAGTTTGGGCTGTGTTTATTATAATAATATTCACACCACCACATTTTCAATTTCCTATAAAGTAGCGAATGCGAACTGAATTTGACTTCTATCAGCGCCCCCTTTCTGCTGCTTTTGTATTTAACATACAATCCTTTATTCTTTTGCTTTTTGTTGGGAATTTCCAGCCAATTTTACTTTTTAGCAACAGCAATATTTCAAATTCCATTTTCCTTAACCCCAAACATAACGATTTAATATGACTTAATATTGTCTGATTATTAAACTTAATATGGAAACTTTTCTCGGCACTTTACCTATCCAAACCCCTGAGAGACCTTCCCAATTAGGAAGAGGAAAACAAAAATATGTTTCGACAGTTTCATGGTCAAAATGAAAAATGCTATAGTTAAGGGCAACACAGACAGCAACAATTCTTAAGGCACACATTATTTTAAACGAAACCTTGGCACTCTACCCTTTTTAATTCCCATTATTGTCTTTGCCTTACGCTGCCTTTGTTGGAAACTTACGACATTACAAAATTGTGACATTCACAAAATGGAAACTGAGAAAATTTCCAGCAACAGGAAGGAAACCCCCTAATGACAAAACATACATATTAGTGGCAAAAAAAAAAAACCCCAAGACAAGACGGAAAATATGTGACACCAGTCGGGAATCTCTGTGTGTTTTAGAATCCCCTGAAAGAACCCCAATCATGCTTTTGCCCTGCTCCAAAGACTTTCTAACAGAATCTCAATGTCTTTAGCAACTACTTTGGTTAAGACATCTCAAAGCAAAGCCTGACGGTTGGGGGGAAGCTGTGGCGAGGCCATAGCAGAAGAGTGGCCCCAAGTGGAGTTGTCAAAGTACTTTGTAACATAAAGTTGTTAACAAAATTGTTTTAAATCGTTACGGAAAGCAACTCTGGGAAAGAAAACAACAACAACAACAGCACGAGAAGACAATGGCGACGAAGGAGATGAATATGAAATGTTTGCAAAATGTTTGTATGCGAACATGTATTTATTACAAACCAAAGGCATAAAAAAAGTTTATAACATCTAAAATTATAAAGGGTTGTACGACAAGGTGACAGAAAAGTAATTTCAAGAAAAAAAAACCAATGCTAACAATATAAAAAAGGAAAAATTCCTCTAAATGGGAATAAATATGATATGAATGAGTTTATCCTGAGAGGGATATACTGCGAAGTTGTCGATTGGATGATTCAATCTTTCGCTCCCATTGTACTACGACCACCCAGGGCTAAGAAATACTTCAAAGTAGAAATCATAGCAATGGAAAAAATGTGAAAGTTTTCAATAGATTATTCAATTTATAAGTAAAGCAACTAAATATTTTTAATAAAATAGAATATTGTTTTCTTGGACGTGACCACGTTATTGTTCAGGCTATGTTGAGTTTATGCTGATCCTTAGAACATTCAAAAACAGAATCACACCGCGACCCCATCTGTCTGTTCAAGTAAAGCATTCTTGTGATCAGAATATGTCGACGCAATTATTAACCGGCTTAAAAAATATAGCGCGGTATAAAGGTTTCTACAATATTTGAGGTTTTTGTTACTGACATGATGCGCCAAATATTCCGTTCGTTCGGAATGGGTCAGAAAGTTTGAAGAGACCGGTATAACACTGAAAACCGGCAAGAAAAACAGTCCGAAAGCCAAGCTACACTTTATTCTGGGGGGAGTCTACTCCTTCGTTTAGGGCTGTAAAATAATGAGTGACAGAATTAAACAACATACCGAAGACCGAACATTTGAGGAGGAGAAAGATGTGCACAAGGTTGGTGCCGTATTTGCTTTCCGTAGAGTAAAAACAGCGTCGTGAAGATGTGAGTGTTTGGCAATATTTCACCGCAATAAAGATGAATTTTATCAGCGATTTATAAACATGGGTGGGACATGGGTCCACCGCTTCGAACCTGAGGCAAAGGTACAGTCGAAGCAATGGACTGGAATAGGAGAATCGTGTCCAAACAAGGCGAAGACGGTTCCATCTGTAGGTAAGGTCATGTCGTCTTCAAATGGTGCTATACATAGTATAGGTACATTGGCCGAAGATTTGAAGAAGAGAAATTTGTGCCCAAGATGGATGCCGCGTTTGCTTTCAATAGAGCAAAAACTGCGTCGTGAATATGTTTCAGTAGAGTGTTTGGCAATGTTTCACCGCAATAAAGACGAATTTGTGCGTCGATTTTTAACCATGAATGAGACATGGGTCCACCACTTCATACCTAAGACAAAGCAACAGTCAAAGCAATGGACTGCAACAAACATCCACTGTTGCGAAGGGCGAGATTAATGTACTAAAGTTCGAATTGCTTCATAAAGCACCTTTTTCGTCAGATTTAGCCCCCCTCGGACTATTTTCATTTCCCAAATTTCAAAAAAAGGCTCAGTGATAAAAGAATAGCCAACAATGAAGAGGTGGAGTCTGCGGTTGATGGCTATTTTACGGATTTTCAAATTTCTTACTATAAACAGAATATGAAAGCTATTGCATATCGCTGGAAAAAGTTTATCGAGCTGAAAGGAGATTATGTTAAAAAACAAAGAAATTTTTTTCAAATTTTCTTGCGTCTTCTTTGTTGGGTCGTCTTGTTTTGGGACTTTCCTCGTAATAGTTAAAGGATATAAACACGATTTGGAATTTTAGGGTTGTTCCCCCAGTCCCCTTTGGCGTGTGATTAATAATTTTCATCTATATTAAGTATACGTCGTTGAAAAGAACCTCTTTTTAAGCGGGCGAACAAAATTCAAGGCGGTGGTTACAGAGCAGCCACAAAGTAGAGCTAGAATTATTTGCCATGAAAATAAAGTATGATTACAAAATGTGTAGGATATTTGCAAAACAGGAACTTGACATTGTTTAGAATTTTGTGCCCTGCCATTCTGATCGGTAAACTGTAATGCTGACCAGTTTGATGAGTGTACAAATACTTTGTACGCTTGTAATATTAAGGGTTTTTACTTACTACTAGCCTTTCGAAACGATCTCATTTTGGTTAAAAAAAAAAAAAAAAAAAACAAAAAATTGGAGAACTATCGAAGTTTACATCACTGAATTAGAAATAAATGAAGTATAAAAGTTTCGATTTTACTATGGAAAATCTTCTACAATATATCGCCCATATATAAGACCTATTTCTTTATAATACTTAAAAATACAAAAAATAAAAATCTTAATACAAAAAATAAAAATCTTAAAAAAATTTAAAATTAAAAATTTTAGAACAAATTTGAAAAAGGTCACAAAAATTACAAAATTTAAGAAAATTACAAAAATTGATAATTTTGCTAAATTACAAAAATCATAGCAATTACAAAATTATATCCAACTATTTTGAATTTTTTTTTGGATTTAATTAACATAAAAAATCTTCTAAAAACTAAAAAAACTTAAAAAATTACAAACAAATAAAATTTTTTAAAAAATTTTAAAAATTAAAAATTTGAAAAAGAATTTGAAAAAGGTTACAAAAATTACAGAATTTACCAAAATAAAATAAATTGAAAATTTTACTAAATTACAAAAATCGTAGCAATTACAAAATTTACAAAACTTAGGATATACACGGTTGCCCATATTCGATGGACCCATGTTTTTAAAAAAAAAATAAAAAAAAAAAAAATAAAAATTTGGCGGTTGGCAATCTTATTCATTTAATTTGTTCCAAGTAGATTTGTTTACATCAATTTTTGAATATGATATCTCTCAAATGGCCGCCTCTGGCGTTGATGGCGTATTGTGCCCTTTTTGCAGCATTTTCCATCGTTTTCGCCAACATTTCGGCCGGAATAGCGGCTATTTCTTCACGAATGTTGTCCTTGAGCTCTTCTACGGTCCTTGGCTTGTTAACGTAAACCTTTGACTTCAAATGTCCCCACAAGAAGAAGTCAGCGGGCGTCAAATCGGTCGAACGCGGTGGCCAGTCCAAATCACCACTTTTCGACATCAAACGGCCCGGAAACAAATTCTTCAGAAAATCGATTGTTATGCGACTTGTGTGCGGTGGAGCGCCGTCCTGTTGAAACCAGAACTGCCTCATACGCTTTCGACGAATAATTGGCATCACAAAATTGGTCATCATGTCGCGATAACGCTCCTGGTTGATGGTAACAGCATGGCCATTTTCGTTTTGGAAGAAAAACGGCCCAATGACCGTTTTCGCACTAACGCCGCACCAAACTGTGACTTTTTCGTCATGAAGAGGCAATTCTTGAATCTCCTGAGGATTTTCAGTGGCGTACATACGGCAATTTTGCTTATTTACGGTCCCATTCAATGTGAAATGGGCTTCATCGGACATGATAATTTTGTTCCAAAATTGCTCGTCATCATCGGCCATTTCGATGACTCGTTGGGCCCATTCCAATCGACGAGGCTTGTCCGCAGGCAACAATCTTTGCGTCAATTGAATTTTGTACGGGAACAAATGCAAATCAACGCGAATAATCCGTTGTAAAGTGGACCGAGCCATGCCCAACTGCTGAGAACGGCGTTTTTGGGATGTTCTTGGGGACCTCTCAACACTGGCTCGTACGGCAGCGATATTCTCGGCCGATCGCCTTGGTCGACTTTTATTTGGCCTCTTCGGATTAGAAAGAGCCTCACCAGTCGAAAATTTTTCGTATAAACGCTTAATGGTGTTCTTAGAAGGCGCACTTCTCACATTTTTTAATATTTTAAAAGCACGTTGAGTTTTCACAATTGACTTCTTCTGTTGAATGTAAATTTCAACTATTTCAGAGCGCTCGCGTGGCGTGTATTGTTCCATGGTAAAAATCTGCTTGGACTGACGCTTCAAACGCGGTATGTCATTAAGCGATCTGACATCTCTGTCAAAAGTTATGGCGTTGCCAGATGGGTCCGTCGAATATGGGCAACCCTGTACATATGCAACAATATTAACATTTTTTTTGAATATAAACAAATTTTCGAATTTAACATATAAAATTTTCTACAAACTACCGCCCATATATATGTAAGTCTTGTTTCTTAAAAATATTTAAAAAATTACAAAGAAATAAAATTTTTAAAAAAATTTTAAAAACTAAAAATTTGAAAAAAAAGGTTACGAAAATTACAGAATTTACCAAAATGAAATAAATTGAAACTTTTGCTAAATTATAAAAATCGTGGCAGTTCAATATCTAAATTTTTTTTTGACTATTAAAAAAATTTTCGAATTTAACATAAAAAATCTTCTACAAACTACCGCCCATATATTGTAAGTCTTGTTTCTTTATAATATTTAAAAAAACTACGAAAAATCAAATCAATTAATAAAGCTTAAAAAATTGTTTAAAAATCATAAAATTTACTGTTTATTTTATGATTTTAAAAAACAAATCACAATGATAAAAAAGTTACAGAATTTACTAAAATGAAATAAATTGAATGTTTTGTAAATTACAAAAATCGTAACAATTACAAAATTTACAAAAATTATGATATATGCAACAATTTCCAATTTTTTGTTTGAATTTAAAAAAATTGCAAAGTTTACAGAAATCAGAGAAATATTAAAAATTAAACACCAAACTGTACAGAAAATACAAGTGCTTCAAAAATATGTCAAATCAATTATTTTCAGAACTGAAATAATAAATATCTGCCTGCCTTCGCCACTACTCCTTTATATTACATGTTCGAATGCTGTAAATACTTGTTTATACTTGTATATACTTGAATGTTAGTGTATATATGTTGTAATTTTTATTATTATTTTTGGCCAGATGCCCAAACATCGAAAACAAAAAGGACAATTTTTTACCATTTGTTTAGTTACAACATATGTAATTGTCTCTGAAATGAACTTTTTTTTTATTCGAGACAATTTCTTATGTTCCGTCTGATGTTGGTGCTGCTGCTTCTGCTGCTGTTGTTTCTGGTTTTTAACTTGTCTAATAAACAAAAGCACTTTAGGGGTTCCTTTTACATATTTCTATTGTTCATACACATGCAATGCATATCCAGATTTGTAAACCGTATTATTTTAAATTGTTTTAGTGTAGGTCAGTTAGGAAAGCTCACCATCATGAATTGTTGGGGGGGTTAGGATTTGCTATGGATTTGGAAGAACTTAACAAGAATGAACTGCAGGATTTTGCAAAATATGAGATTTTGCAATATATTATTCATATTCATAACTTATACTAAAACGAAAAGCTTTCTTAAGGAGTGAAATTCAAGTCAGGATTAAGTTTGATGTGGTCTCCTTGTACATCGTGATCCAGCTTATTACTTGCATTAATTAGGGATTAGAGCAGGAATTTTTTTCTGTTATGTTTTGCATATCCAAAAAACAAAAATGAACATCTTCAGTATCTTTATTTTCTCCTCCAATATGCCCTGCATATTCAAAAAAAAAAAAAAAATAAATAAATAAATAAATAAAAAGTCTAACATCTTCAGTATCTTTATTTCCTCCTCCAATATGTCCCGCATATTCGAAAAAAATAAATAAATAAAAATTCGAACATTTTCAGTATATTTATTTTGTCCTCAAATTTGGTCCTACCAAAAAAAAAAAAAAAATAAATAAATAAAAAGTGGAACATTTTCAGTATCTTTATTTTCTCCTTCAATATGTCCCGCGTATTTGTAAAAAAAATAAATAAATAAAAATTCGAACATCTTCAGTATCTTTATTTTCTCCTCCAATTTGTCCTACCAAATTGGGGTAATGTCTCAAAAACGTAGTTCTTCAAACGAAATCTTTACCTCCCTTTTCAACGATGACCACAGAATTCATTGTCGAACAATTTTGCGCTAGAGCTTGTTGGTCCCCATGTATTTTGAAGGGCTTGATCACTTCGATAGTGGTAGACAACTCTTGCAGCTTATGATAACCATGACGCCGATGGTTTTCGTTAATCATGGCGGTTAAACCAATTCCAAATTCCACAGAGATATAAGATGACTTCTTACATTCACTGTGTTTACTCACATTCTATTTTCAAACTTAAATTTCTCTTTCAAAGTCGAGAGTTTAACCATGATTCTCTGAACGTCAGTTTGCGAAGCGTTTACTCGACTTGTCGATCACTCGACGTATTAAAGTGTTCATCAAACATATCGGGGTGACCGCTACTCGAATAATAAATGGCAATTGTATCGAGATTCGAAACCACGGTTATATGCATGATTGTTTCGTGTTCTGCCTGCCATATTAGGTCTGCTCACCATGATTAACCGCGAATGACCGCCTATTTTAAGCAGTATCTTTTCCTCGAAGACCACCAGATCTGGTTGTGTCATAACGCAGAATTCTGCGCTAAACAGCAAAACAAATGGGTCTATTGATCTAATTTGGTTCACGAAGGAAAGCCTTTGATAGGGATACCACTTGCTTAGCTCAAAACTGCACCTTTTTGCCACCGCTAATCTTCTTCCAACTGCTAGTCTGATATCATTTATTTTATGAATAGCAGAATTGTGGCAGAAGAATTTCCAAGTGAATCTCCTTATCATCTTTTTATCACAGTTTACCGATAGTTTTGTTCTGAATGTTTGAGAAGGCTGAAGTAAAATCTCGCTGAGTTTGATCAATATTAACATCATCGTCATACAAAAGTAGCGTATATGACTACTATTGGAAATCGGGTTGTATTGAAAGTTGAAAATAAAATTGCACATCATCTTAGCGCGAATACTACAAGGGTGGTACCAGTAGTTTAAAAAAATTATTTTAGTGGATAGTGGCAACCTTATGAAATATATGTTTTAAGTTTCAACGCGCCACGTTTTTTAGTATTTTTATTTGAGTCATCAAAAGTAAACGATATCAGTGAATTAGTAAACATAGAAAAAATCGTACACCGTTATGCAATTCAATATTTCTATTTGAAAGGTCGCAGGCCAAGCAATATTAAAGCTGAGCTAGATTCTATTCTGGGAGAGCCTGCTTCTTCGTTTACGACTGCAAAGTATTGGTTAGCAGATTTTAAGCGAGGCCGTACGAGCTGCCAAGACGAATACCATAATAGTTGATCAATTGAGGTGTGCACGTCAACCACGGTTAAGAAAAATCCAGGTAATGGTAATGGTATCTTTGACTGAATTTGCGTAAGCTGGCTGATATGATATGCATTTCAAAAAGTGCTGTACATTGCATATTGACCGTAGATTAGCAACTGAGAAAGTTGTGCATATGGGTGCCGTGCTTGCTTTCAGCAAAGCAAAAGCAGCATCGTGGAGATGTGTCAGTAGAATGTTTGGCGATGTTTCACCCAAAAAAAAAAAAAAAAAACAGAATTTTTGCATCGATTTATAATAAGGGATTTGACCTAGGTCCACCACTTCACACCTGAGACAAAGGAACAGTCAAAACGGTGGATTGGAATGGGTGAATCGTGTCCGAAAAAGGCGAAGACGGTTTCATTTACAGGCAAGGTCTTTGCGATTAATGAAAAAACCATCAACGGCGAACATTACGCTAATTTATTGCAGCCTTTAGGGGGTGAAGTTATGGAGAGAAGCCCGCATTTGGTAAAAATGAAAGTGTTGTTTCATCAAAATAATGCTCCAGTTTACACATCCACTATTGCAATGGCCAAAATTGATGAATTAAAATTCGAATTGCTTCATCACGCACCTCATTCGCCAGATTTAACTCCATCGGACTATTTTCTATTTCCAAATTTGGGGAAAAAAACCTATCGAGTTACATGGAGATTATGTTGAAAAATAACGAAAATGTTTCCCAACATTTTTGTGCCTTCTTTGTCAGGCCGGCTAGTGTTGGGACCGCCCTCGTAATCTCAAACATACCTTTAAGTAATTTTAGCCTAATCAATCTGTCGAAGGCAACCAACTAGTCGACTAAAATATGATATCAGCCGATTTGTTTTTTTTTATGAGGTTTCCCAACAATTTCTTATGGTGCGAATATTTTATTAGTTGCCGTTTACTATGTTTAAAGCCACACTTATAAGGTCTAGTTAGGTCATACAGAACAGCATTTGGTCCTTGCCATAACACACATAAAGCTACGATTTCGATGAAACTTTTATTTCATTATAATGCTTGGGCCTTGCCATTATGTACGAACAACAATGTCATTTAAATGATCGCCTCTTGATTGGTTGCAGAAGTAGATCCTTTTGAGGTTGAGGTTCGCACATTTCGGGCTGTATCCGTATGATAACTAGACGAATGTTGGTTTCTGAATGCTCTAACGTTTAGAGATTATCCGCGTAAACACGGTCTTTGACGTAGCCCTACAAAAAGGTCTAACGGCGTGAGATCGCATGATCTTGACAGCCAATTGACGTCTCCAAAACGTGAAATTACGCTTCCTGGAAACTTCTCATGCAATAAAACAGAAAAGCGGCCATGTTGTGCGACTTGTGGCATCGTCTTGATGAAACCATACATCATCAATTCATAATCTTCAAATACAGGCAGAAAAAAGTCGGTTATCGTACGGCCATAGCGGTCTGAATTGACGGTAAAGGTTCCTCCAGTGTCATTAGCGAAAAAATGCGGACAAATGACACTTCCAGACCATAATATGCACCAAACAGTTACTTTTTCTGGATGCAATAGCTTTCCCACAATCACTTCTGGGTTCTCTGAGCCCTTTATGCTATAATTTTGCTTGTTGGTGAAACCACCGAGTGTGAAATGAGCTTCATCGCTGAGGAAAATTTTATTCGTTCAAAAACTTACATTTGAATCACCATATTTGTATTAACTTTTAATTATTATTACGCCCTCTTCCGTTATTAAACAATCCATATTTGTAAATTTCGAACCTTTCACTAAATAAATAACACTTCAGATGACTGGTATTTAACAGCTGACAGCCTTGCCAGACTGGAGGGTTTGAAACCACTAAATGGAAATTATATATATATATAGGTATGTATGTATATATATATATATTTATATACGTACGTATATACGTACATGTTTATATACGGGTACATACATTTTATATTTAGAGTTGTACTTAAATTTGATACATTTGAGGCGTTTACCAAAGTAGTATTTTAAAGTGGAAAATGGACGACAGTGCCTTGCCTTATGCTTGATACTACATCAAATTCTAATTGATCGATTTTTATCGCTGAAGAAAATTTTGTTCGATTGAAAGCTCACGTTTGAATCACCACTTTTGTAGTAAATCTTAACTATTTTTAAGAGTTCTTCGGTTGTTAAACGATCCATATTCGTAAATGGCAAACGTTTCACTAAATAAATAGGACTTCAAATGACAGGTATTTGACAGCAGACAGCCTTGCCAGACCGCTGGTTTTGAAACTACTAAATGGAAATTTATATTCAACTCCTGCTTGAAACACTACTTTGGTAAACGGCTAAAATGTATCAAATTGAAGTACAACTAAATAAAAGTACATTTTTTATAAAGTATTTTTATAAAAGTACAATTTTTATTTAGTTGTACTTAAATTAGGTAGACTTTAGTCGTTTACCAAAGGTTTTGTTCAAGTAGAGGTTGAAGTTGCACAGATCTGCGCATATCATTGATTTATAATTCTCTATAAAACTCGATAAAAATCGAATTAGTAACTACGGCCCTTCCGCAAATAATTCCCTCATGCAAATAACCGATTTAATCCTTATGAATTCAGTCAATTCTCTCACGCATCATACTTTGGGTGAACCAAGTTCTGCGAATGAAAATGCCTTCAGTGTCTCAGCCTTTCTGTCACCTCCTATATATGTAAATCGATCTATTTATAGGGATTTTATTTTTCCGCAATTCTTCAGTTATAGATTGAAGTTACTTCAATTTTTATCAGTTATATTGTGCTGTAATGCTTGGTAAAATTTGACAAAATCGGCTTGATAACCACGCCTTCTTTCGTAACTCCTACAGAAATTGTGTAATCTAAAACGTTTTCGTACATACCTGCAGATTCATATCCTTCAACCAGATGCAGAAAATTCATTTATTTAGTATTGCGAATGAATACGGATTGTATTGCCATGCCCTGGTGGTTGACACACTCACCAGTAGGATATCACACTCACGACGAGTGCACGAGGTAGTGATTTTGCTTCATTTGTTGCTCTTTAATTCAGAAGATTTTTAACTTGGAAATTTACTATGTCTCTTCTGGCATCACTTGACTTAAATTTCTGTACTATTACAGATTCTCTATTGTGAGCTTACAGTGGGCATACTGATATTCTATTTTTAGACTCATTCAATGGGGCCTTTGGTTTGAGGGCGTATCAGAATGTCGTAGTTTGAGAAGTCTTTACTAGACTTGTCGATTACACGACTACTCGAAGTGTTCGTCATAGACATCGAGATGACTGCCGCTCAAATGCCGATAAGTGGTTGGCTTTATGTGGGTTTGAACCCGCCATCAAACATGCGATAGTTGCGTGTATTAGCCATTGTGCCGCGGTTGGGAATAAAATAAAAAGTTTCTGGGTCAAAGTCAGGTAATTACCAACAAATGTATGTTGCTATTGGTATTATCCGGGTATTTGCTTACTTTACTGCAACTTATCAAATTCTTTCGATTAAAATGCACTTTTTTAGCTACTTAAAGTCTGAAATATGCTTCTTAGAGTATGATTTACATGAAATTTAAAAAAAAGTCGAACTTATGTGTCACTTTTTTTCCTAAATTCTTCTTGAAAGTCACACCTGGTTTAGCTTTCATCTAAAATTAATTGCACTTTTTTAGTGACTGTATATTAATCAACTTCATTCCGTTGTTTTTGAAACACCCGCCAATGATCCACTACAATATATCTCTATTGTGTAGGGTACAAGAAAGCCAATTTGCTTTGGAGGAGACACAACAAACAAGAGCAAAACAATTACAATTTCGGTTATGTCCTGACCTCTAAAATTGTATCCCAGTCGCTTTTTCCTAAATGAGTATACAACTGCACACAAATATGTATTACACACACACACACACACACACACACACAAACACATACACACAAATTTGTAAGTTGTACGAAAAATATATACTTCAAAGAATTTTCTGCAAATAAATGTACGGTTTTTGTATATTGTTGTTGCTGTTGGTGCAAATAATGTTGCCACTGGTGTATCAACTGCTATTGTTGATGATGCTGCTGTTGTTTGCTGCCCTCGCTGCTATCGTTGTTTATGCATTTTACTGCATCTAACATATTGGTCTGGCTTAATGTTGAGATATTCCCTTTTCAACTTTTTTTTTTATCTCTTCCGCTCATTCACTCTGGAGGATTAAGTTTAGTTCAGTTAAAAAAACTGGAAAATAAGGCAACAACAATATGCGAGGATAACAACAACTGTGAATGACGAAACCTCGAAAACCAAAAGAGGACATCCTGTGGTTAGACGCTTCTGTATGGGAATAGACCAATACCACTACCGACAACAACAACGGCAGCAACAACACAAATAAATAAAAGAACGCCAACAATAACAATACTGCACAGTATAAAAGGCAACAACAATAGCAAACATTTAACTTTGTTAATGTTGTTTTCCTCTTTTGGGGGCTCTTGAGTGGCTGCACTGCACTACACCATACAAAGACACACATCCATATACACATCAGATACTGTACGAGTATATTCAATGCGATTTTTAGGGAAAATAAGGACGTCGCTGATCAGATCAGATTTTGTATTTGACGAATATGAGAGAAGTACAGAGTACATTTTACACACCGAACATTTTCTGGTATTAAAATATTCAATATTTTTCCAATAGCAGAAGAAATCATCACTGTTGGACAGCACTACGTTACAATAAATGACGTGATTGACTAAGTTTTACCTAAATTGAAACATTTTGGTATATAATTTTTACGTATTCAGAAAGGGGTGCCTAAGGTTCAAAAACTAGCCGACTTAAAAAAGAAGATGCAAAAAAAAAAAAATTGGAAAAAACCGAATTTTTCCATAATTTCATTATCTAAAAGCTACAATAAATTAGCATAATAATCTCGTTGATTGATTTTTCCTTCTGAAGATAAGCAATAAAAATAATCCCATGCGCATCCCAAAAAACAAATGCCATGATCCTGTCAGCAGATGAAACCGTCTTCGCCTTCTTGGGACACGATTCTCTCTTTTCAGTCCATTGTTGTGACTGTTTCTTTGTCTCAGGTGTAAAGTGGTGGAGCCATGTCTCATCTATGGTTATACATCGCCACAAAATTCGACTTTATTGTGGTGAAACATCGCCAAACCCTCTACTGCAACATCTTCACGATGATGTTTTTGCTCTATTGAGAGCAAGCGCGGCATCCATTTTGTGTACAGCTTTCTGATCTTTCGAAATGCCCATCATTTCAACTAAATCACACTTACGCAGCTTTAGCCGACGATCATCCAATATCATTTTGTGAATTTTCTTAACTTCACCTGGTCGACTACTACGGTATTCATTTTGGCAGCTCGTACGGCCTCGTTTAAACTCTACTATCCAATATTTTACAGTCGTAAACGAAGGAACAGACTACCCCAGAGTAGAATCTTGCACGGTTTCAATATTGGTTGGACTGAGACTTGTCAAATGGAAATATTCAATTGCTGAACGGTGTCCCATTTTTTCCATGGCTATAAATGCACAGAGATCGTTTACTTTTGATGGCTCAAATAAGAATACTAAACAACGTGGCGCCTTGAAATTTAAAACATATGTTTCATATGAGTGACGCTTTTCACCAAAATAATTTTTTTTTTTTCAAACTACTGGCACCATCTATACGTCAGGCCGGCTAGTTTTGGGACCGAACTCGTAATTTTTGTTAAAATCTGAAATAATCGATCGGGTAACCGTATCCCTTCTGTTGCATCCCATACAAATGGTCGATTTAGACATTTGTTTTTAGGTTCACATCCGCTAAACAGATACATTAAATTCACTCAGATTTAGTTTATATGAGATGCTTGCTAATGTTATTTTTGAGACTGGAATTAGACTGGATTGTCAAAGAATGTGACTGATAACTCCCATATAAATGGACCGAGTTTCATACCGAAGTACCTTTAATTTTTGGTTGTTTCAAGAAACCAAACCATAAATTCTGAAATCTATTTGTCAGTCAGCAATCATTAAAGTTTGATGCAGCATCCGAAGAAAAGAGGCCTAACAACGCTAGCTCTTACTCATGTTTGCATACTCGGCAAAAAATTATTGGTGCATGGATGGGATATAATGTTACATCCATCTTATAATCCTGATCTGGTACCTTCGAATTTTCTTTTGTTTTCGGAATATGGAAATTTATAACAATTTTTCTCCAAGCTTGACTTTACTGAAACATTTATGCTTTACTGAAAGCAAACGAGGCACTCATCTTGCGCACAGATTTCTCATCTTTAAATCTTCGGTCAGCTAGCTGAAATGACAGGTATATATAGTAATACCTGTCATTTCAGCTAGCTCACGCACCTTCAACCGAAGACCATCCAATACCATTTGGTGGATTACCTTAACCGTGCCTGGTGTGGACAACTCAATTAGTGGACCACTGCATTGTTCGTCCTAGCACCTCGTTAAGGAAGGAGCAGACTCCCCCAAAGTAAAATTTAGCTCGACTTTAATATTAGTTGCGTTTAGACCTTTCAAAAGGAAATACTGAATAACATAAAGGTGACCAATTTTTTTTATGTTTAAAAATTCACTGAGATCGTTTACTTTTAATGGCTTAAATAAAAATATTAAACAATTTGACGCCTTGAAATTCCAAACGTATGTTTTAAAAGGTTGCCACTTTTCACAAAAGTAATTTTTTTCAAACTACTGGCTCTATCAATACGTCTAGTTTTGGGACCGCCTTCGTATGTTCGTTTTTGAATTTATAGCCGATCTTTAATGTAATCTGATTTTAGTTCTTAAGCCGTTTCAAGATCATTTTTCTATTAGCACTTTTCTTTGTAGCTTCACTCGAAGAAATTGAGATATGTACTTAAAGGGTGTCCCAACAAGTACGCAAGATTTAATTTGGCGCCATTCGAAGTGTCATTGTTTGACATTTGAACAATTGTTATTGTTTGCTAGTAGAGGGTACGAGGTTAGAAAAATGGAGCGCTACACGAATGTACAACGCATTCTCATTGTGAAATTGTTTTACCAAAATGGTGAAAGTTTTGCGGCTACAGTTCGCAAAGTGCGATCAATTTGGGATCACAATAATGCTCCAAAAGAGTCAACTGTAAAGAGATTAAATTTGTCAAAACTGGGTCTGTTAGTGATGTAAAGACGACAGCGCGCCTTCGACCAGGTCGTCCGATCGAAAATGTCGCAGCTATACGTGATGATGTCGCTCAAACTCCATCCACCTCAATTCGATACCGAGCTCAGCAAATTGGTATCTCCAAATCCACTATGCAGCGAATTTTGACGAAAGATTTGCATCTTCATGCATACAAAGTTCAATTGACTCAGGAACTGAAGCCGGCTGACCATGGACAACGAAGGGAGTTTGTTAATTGGGTATTGGAGGGACAACATGAAAATGCAGATTTTGCCGATAAAATCATCTTCAGTGAGGAGACCTATTTCCATCTTGATGGCTTCGTCAATAGGCAGAATTGTTGCAACGTGTCACTGTGTGGTGTAGATTTTGGGCTGGACGAGTCATTGGACCTTTTTTTTATGAAAATGAGGCATGTCAAGCGCAAACAGTCAATGGTGTTTAGTATCGTGAAATGATAACCAGTGTTTTCGTGCCTAGAATTGAAGAAATAAATGTGGAGGGCATGTTGTTTCAACAAGACGGCGCCACATGTCATACAGCCAGAGAAACAATTCAATTGCTGCATCAGTCATTTAAATCTTGCGTTCTTGTTGGGACTCCCTTTATATTCATCGATAGAAGAAGATGATTAAAGTAACAAACATGTTCTGACTAAATGTGTTTCATGACTTTTTAAATTGATCGGGCTTCGTCCATCTGACAATAATAAGTGCGGTAGGTATTTATTAAACCTCTTAAAATTTGGCATTGCCTAATTTGGCTTTACCTAATATCACATCATAGCCGAATATTATGATGAGACTATATCGACCAATGCCAAACAAATTGACTGATATTCTGAAATTCAAAATTTTCCCAAAAGCTCGAAATAACTTTCTTGACAACCCCAGTAAAAAAAGCATCCAGGGAAGTTAAAGAAATCCGCTGATCGCAGTCTAGAAGTGGTAGAAAAATGGATAACCATCGAGGAATTTAACATGGATTTGTCATAGAATGAATGCTGTTGTTTTCTCTGCCTTTTCACTAGATTCCACTTCAATGAATTCAATTCACTAGCAATGAAAACTCTTCACATTATTTTTATGACAATGTTATTTTTTTTTAATCAAAATTCACATAACTGCTTAATTTAAGTTACTAATGATAAATAGTAAAAAAGTTTTTGCATCGGGAATAAAAAAAGGTAAAAATTTTTGAAATTATTGCAACGACTATCGGTTACAAAGCCGTTCATTGATCCCTTCGGTATAATTGAAAAGAGCTGTTATTACATATTTATAAACTAAAGCTGATATGTTCAACGTTTTTCTATGATGACTACATTGCTGACGCTGGTCAAAAAAATAAATAAATTAATTAAAAAACCAAATTTTATTTTGAAAACTTGTTAAATTTGTCCCATATTCAGCCCGACAACATTTACTTCCCCGTTTGCATTTAGCATCCGATAAAAATGCAAAAACAGTAACGTGACGAATTTAACAAAAATTTGTCTATACATATTACCGCCTGTCATACTGCCCGCGTAAACCACAGGACGTAGTTGTACGCATAATATCAACAGACAAATACACTAGCTATTTGTCCCACCATACCACTCGCCAATGTTATCCAATATAACAACACCAATCGCGCTCACACAACGTCGATGTTACTTACTGACTGCCTAACGGATGGAACTGGTGTTCTGTTCTAATTCTCAATAAGCGCGTACCGCGAAATACTCGTATACTTAATGATACGATTTGATTGCCTGAATACAGATTTATTTACATGTGCAGATTCTGTCCCTCCAGTTGCCACTGTGAAGCCATTGTGTTAATACCTATTCTCTGGTAAGTGGCATTCTTGCAAGGAATTATCCCTAAATCGTTAGCACAGCGGGTGAGAAATTGTTCACGCAGAGCTTAGACTGGTCGCAGTCTTTGTCGACTGTTTAACGTCGTTCACATCTGCCTATTTATGCTGCGACTTTGGTTGGATGTTTACACAGCTAGCTTCGTCTGACTGTATACGTCGGATTCGTCTGACTGTTTAGACAGCGACTTCGGTTGATTGTTAACATAACAGCTTCGTCTGATTGTTTATACAGTGAATTCGTCTGACTGCTTACACAGCGACTTCGCTTGACTGTTTATACAGCGGCCTCGGCTGACTGGGCACAGCAGATTCGACTGACTGTCTACACAGCGATTTCGTTTGACTGCTTACACAGCGGTATTTAACTGACTGTTTCGAAAGATAGAAATTAGGAACTCACTGCATGTATATAATTAGAACGTGCAACTGAAATCTATGAGAACCTCAAATTTATAAGAGATTTGGGCCAACTGGATGTCACTGCCTGATATCTGTCTGTACCTGCAATTAAATCACTCCAATGACGAAGACGTGCTCGTACCGTGCCCTGAAGAGAACATGAAATCCATCAGAGAGATTCGTGAGAATTTTTTGCCTAGTATATGTTATTGCCTAATACCCGTATCAGTAATCAAATTAGGTTGATATGCACAACCGTGCCGAAATTTATTAATATTCGAGGTGATAAGCGAAACAGTCAGATACCAAGTTCCGATTAATTATAAGTCGAAGACATCCGTTATATATCTGTCGCACCGTCGCCGAGAGGGATTGCTGCAGTCCTATTTTGCAGATTACCGTATCTGTCATTCAGTAGATTGTTGTTTAGTTGAACACCAATAAAACAATTGTTATTTTCGCCCTAGTCAAGGAAATTCTACTGTATTATTATTTCATAACGTCTTGTGGGTCCTTAAGATGAACCTAAAGATGACTGAGCCTACTTTAGCCAAATAGAAAACCACGTTGCAAAACTTAATGAAGGGCAAGCTTGTGGTGTCACAGAAGCGCGAATGTTTCATGTTGCTAACATGGGTTAGCATCACCATTTGGTTTGCAATTTAGTCACTCATAAGCAAAATGGAAAATACACTTTACTTGGCACCAAAAAGTTACACATCACCAAACTGCATAGCAATATAATCACGGAAGAAGAATTCTTTTGCCTATTCGAATTATGCAACCCCACTCGTTATCCTGCTCAATACCCCGCTTCTGTCAATTTTATTAGAATTAGGTTCATTTTGAAGGTCTCCCTTCACACATACATATACATGTACTCACACATGTTATAGTTTTCTTTCATTTCATTTCGAGTGGTTTATTTTCCTCTTGTTTTCGACAATTTGTTTTTGTTCTCCTTCTAATGTTTCAGTAGTACTTAACATGAACATGTTGACATAAGTAGGGATACGGGTATTTAAATCTTCTCTAGCATGTTTTGTTTCCACTTTGGTCTGTGCCAGTGCCTGCCGCCCTTTGACTCCTAGATGAGTCGAATAAATTGCCAAAGTTTACACACCTAAATTAAATAGAAGATGATATTGTTTCTACTTTTGCAAATTAAATTTCGAATGGCATTATATGTCGAATACTGTGTAGTGTTTGCATGCGCTTACTTACAATGCACATACTTTGGACTTGCACAATGTGGACTTTGGAAATGTAGGTCGGCGGTGGAACCTAAATTTAACTAAGAATAAATTGCAGTGTTTTGAATGATTTACTTTCACTTTAATTGAACAAATTTGTACAGAATATAAATTAGTTGAATGTTTAACATGCCACAGTTTAAGAATGAAACAGTAAATTAATTGGACGATAATAATGATATCATATCCTCATATCATATTGTTGGAATCATTTTTCAGAAGTAAAGCATCTTTTAATAAAAAGTGACATCTACTATTATCTATAGCTGTCATTATGGCAATAACTGCTATTTTGTCATCAGTATCTTAGTTTGTTTCTTATAGTTCGAATAGACTTATTAATAATACAGCCGACGATCAACAAATACTACTTTGTAGATTTCCTTAACCATCTCTGGCGTGTTCACCTCAATTCTCCGACCACTACGGAGGTCGTCTTCATAACCGATGGAGCAGAGTAGAATTTAACTCGGCTTCACTATTAATTGGACTAATACTTTTCAAATGGAAATATTGAATTGCATAACTTCTCTGGAATTTGAAGACGATGAGTCTTTGTGAAGATGTTTAGCCTTCAAATTATAAAGAGGCCCTACACGGTTCGATATTGCAATGATGTTATCTCTCTCACAAATAGTCAGTTGACACTCTCATCGTAAATATGCAGAAAATATTGATTATTGTAAGATCGCAATGACACATTTCCTTTCCAAAATGCTCTGGAAATGTGAAGAATCGTGCCGACAGATTCCAATAAAGTTAGATTGAAATTTGTACTTACTAAAATTAATATATTTAAATATTATCGATAATGTCACCTAAGCATTGTTATCAATTTTAATAAGTTCCCACTGTTTGCCAATAGATGGCGCCAGCTGTATGTGGTTGTCGGTTCTGCCATAACTTAATCGTCTTGAGTCAAACTTATAATCGTCACATGCGGGAAATATAGATCGAAGATCTATAAAGCTCATCGAGAGCTTCAAAACGTTTAAAGACGGTGATTTTGATGTTGACGACCCGACCGTTCGTGTGAAGGAAGACGAAAAACCTTTGAAGACACTGAATTGTCTGAATTGGAACCGTGTCAAACGCAGGTGGAGCTTGCTTCAGTATTAGAAATTACTCGTCAAGCCATTTCCAAGCGATTGCATGCGTTGGGAATGATTCAAAAGCAAGGAACTTGGGTTCCATGTGAGTTGAACCCAAGGAACGTTGACCGTCGTTCTAACGCCTGTAAACAACTGTTTGAGCGAGGAAAAAAAGGAAGGATTTTCTCTATCGTAACACGTGATAAAGAATGTATTCATTACAGCAATCCAAAGAAAAAAAGTTATGGAGGCTGCCCAGTCATGCTTCTACGTCGTCGCCTCGGCCGAATATTCCGTATTTGGTGGGATCAGGTCGGTGTCATTTATTAGGTTGCAAGTAAGCGAAACCATCCCTGGGGATCGGTATCGACTTCAATTAATGCAATTGAGCAGAACTCTGCACGAGAAATGCCCACAATGACAACGCTCGGCTCGCGTGACCAAGTTCGTTAAAACCTACCTGGAAACGACGCAAAAATTTGGCTTTATCGCTAAAAACTGAAACATTTTCACGACGTCGTTTTTGCTCTATTGAAAGCAAGTGCGGCACCCATCTTGCGCACATCTTTCTCGTCTTAAAATCTTCGGTCAATATACGATGTATAGAACTTTTTGAATGCCTATAATTTCAGATAGCTCACGCACTTTCAGTCGACGATTATTCAATACCATTTTGTGGGTTTTCTTAAGGGCATCTGGCGTGGATACCTCAATAGGTCGATCACTACGGAAGCTCGTACGGCCTCGTTTAAACTCTGCTACCCAATATGTTACAGCCGTAAATGTGGGAACAGACTGCAATAGAGCAGAATCTTGCTTGGCTTTAAGTGAGAAAAACGTTGTCTACAAAAGAAACTAAATTCAAATACAGTTGAGGGAATTTTTCTGGCTGCCAAATTTGCACCTGATTCTGAACACCAAATTCAAAACTCGATATTTCGTTTTGCTATTATGTTCGTTTTCAAAAGTAAAGTTAAACGAAACACACATAAAGCTATGATTTCTATGAAACTTTCATTTCATTATAATGCTTGGACCACCTCTGGTTGTAGCAGTCAATCCTTTTGTGGTAATTTTCGACCATTGTTTCGCACATTTCTGCGGTATTTCGGCAATATTGCCACGAATGTTGGTATTCAAATGCTCCAGAGTTTGGGGATTATCCTCGTAAACACGGTCTTTAACGTAGCCCTACAAAAAAAGATGTAACCGCGTGAAATTGCATGATCTTAGTAGCCAATTGAAGTCGCCAAAACGTGAAATTACGCTTTCTGGAAACTTCTCATGCAATTCAGCCAAAGTCGGTCGTGTTGCGTGGCTCGTGGCACCGTATTGTTGAAATCACATATCGTTCAGTTCAAAATCTTCAATTTCAGGCCAAAAAACAAACTCGGTTATCATACGGCCATGGCGTTCTGAATTGAAATTGTGCACATTTTCTCTAACACAAGCGATATTTTCGGCAGTGCGTACACTTGCAGTGATGCACAGGCCTAATCACATCTGTAACGCTTTCAGTCATTTTAAATTTCTTTATAATCTGAGCAATTCCATGAACAGTAAATCGGTTATGACGACCATAATCACCCCGTAATGCACGAAAAGTGTCCTCTTCTTCGGTTGTTACAGGATCCATATTCGTAAATGGTCAACTTTTCACTAAATAAATAACACTTCAAATGACAGGTATTTTACAACTGACAGCCTTGCCAGAGTGGCGGTTTTGAAACTACTAAGTGGATAACAAAGTATTTGAGTATTACAATTACAATTCTTATCCGAATATAAATAAATTATACAATTAGATTAGGAAACATACATTTGGAATTAACAGTTTGGTGTTAAAACCAAGTGCTAATTATTAGAAGACTTGGACTTATGTATTACAGGATTTTTATGTGATCCTTGTTAAAGATATAAAAACTGTGATTGCCACAAAACTATCCACTTTCTCAAGAGAACGCGCTTAGATCCGCTTGACTTTATTTTATGTTTTGACTCTACTTTAATTGACAGCGACAACACATTGAAGCTTATCGATTAGTACGGTACAAATAAATACATTTATTAAAGATGTCAACGACAGTGGCGGTAACAACAGGTTTGCATTTAAATTGACAACTTTCGCATTTCTAGACACATTTAAGTTAATGCCTCACATCGTCTGCTCATGTTTGCAGTAGCATTAAGAAACATTCGCATACTCGTACATTAATAAATCTGATAATTTATAACTGCGACAACATTCATATATTCCTCTCACATATACAGGATACATCTCATCATCACAGCCTTTGGCAACAGGCTACCCAGTGATGCAGCATCGCAAACTTGGTGACTTTTGCTGAAATTTCACATTTTCCAGACAATATTCAATAAATTATTCGCTGAATCGAATGTAATTTCATTTCGTTCAATTTATTTTTGTTTTTTTTTTTTTTTTTTTTTGTAGCAAAGATACGAATAACATTAAAAGATGTCGCTGTCGATGTCGAGTAATGTCTGCGAAGCATTGATTGATTAAAGCGAAAGTTCAGGGTATTTGTACAAGTGGAGAGACTGAGGTATAAATGTCAATGAATTGTCTACACATGTTTGTAAGGGCGCTTTCATACCCGCACCAATCGATTACAATGCCTTGAATGCTGTAAACTGACAGACGAAGGAAAATTTTGCAAATTAAAGAATTTCTTCCATAATACATTAAAGTGCTGTATGTGATTAATGGCTTCTTCAGATAAACCCACGCAGCACTTTTGAGTTATTTTTCAAGTTCGTAAAAAAGTCGATGTTTTGAGATTCTCTGTTGCTACAGCTTACATTTCCGCTGTATTTTCTTATAGATATTCCTTAATATTATAAAGCAACGATGGGCAAACTATGGCCCTACACAGAACAACAGTTGTTTTTACAAGTGATTTCCAAGAGGATTTTTGACAAATAAATTATGGAATAGTGTTTATGCATTGGTTTTTGTCGGCAGAGATTTTATATTAAAAGTTTAATAAAAAAAACTAGTTTTATCCGTTTTGGAAAGCTATTTTAGCCAGGGATAACAAATATATAAATAACGTTGGGGAATAGATTTTTATGCGCTTTGGAGTATCGAACGGTTTTCAGATATTTCAGTTACGCCGTTTTGCTGGTCTTGCTAAGGGGCAACGAAATATGGAAAAGGTTTCCCTGCCAATTTTTCAAAATATATTGATATACTTTCACCTAAAGGAGTATTTGTATATAACACTTGATAATGCGAACGTGTAAAATTCATAAGAAAGCATTTAAAATACTAAACATATTTGAACCAAATGTGTTTCACGGCTTCATAAATCTTAATTAAGCCTTTCATAGCCAGGCACAGCTATAAAAGCGGTCGAAAAACTGAAAGCAATATTATAGTCGAGCTAGAATCTATTCTAGTGGAGTCTGCTCGTTCGTTTATGACCGTCAAATATTGGGTAGCAGAGTCTAAACAAGGTCGTACAAGCTGCCAAGAAAAGAGAGAAGTATGCCGCAATATGTTAAATAATGGAAATATCAGATCAGATTCGAACATCATGTAGGTACTGTTTCGATTGCCCAGGAGCTATAAATAGCACAAAACCCCTTTGGAACCACTTGAAAAAGGCTGCCAACAAGAAGAAGCTCGATATGTGGGTGCCACATGAGTTAAAGCAAAAAACAAAAATCTGATGGACCAAATTTCAATCTGCAACTCGTTGCTAAATTACAGTAAATTACAGTAAAATTGGCCCTTTTTTCAAGCGGATAGAGGCTGGTGGTGAAATGTGGGCCGGCGCAAAGGATGGTGAACTAAGATTGATAGCCGGGAAGGTTTTGTTGTGTATTTGGTGCAATTGGCAGGGAATGATTTTCTATGAGCGGTTCCCTCACAGCCAAACTTTTAATTCGGACTTGTACTGTCAATATAATTGGACCGCCTGAAGCAAGCAATCGCCCAAAAGCGGCCAGCTTTGATCAACGGGAGAGGAATTGTGTTTTGCCAGTGCACATGGATCAATAATGACTCGCCAGCAACCGCCCAAAAGCGGCCAACTTTGGCCAATAGATACCAGCTTTGGTCAATAGGAGAAGAATTGTGTTTCCCCAGGGCATATGGATCAATAGTGACTCGCCAGCAACCGCCAAGAAGCAGCCAGCTTTGGTCACTAGAAGAAGAATTGTGTTTCGCCAGAACATATGGATTAACATTGACTCGCCAGAAATCGCTCAGAAGCGACCAGCTTTAGTTAATAGGAGAAGAATTGTGTTTAGCCATTGCACATGGATCAATAGTGACCCGTCAGCAATCGCCCGGAAGCGGCCAGCTTTGGCCACTAGAAGATGAATTGTGTTTCGAAAGGGTACATGGATCAATAGTGACTCGCCAGCAACCGCAAAGAAGCGGCCAGTAGGAGGAATTGTGTTTCGCCAAGGCACATGGATCAATAGTGACTCTCATCTGCTACTGTCTATTCCGAATGATTTTGCTGGTGAAAAATTCGCCTCAAATGAAGTTTGTGAATATCAATGGCCCCTGTTGTTTGCCTACAGGAACGGGAAAGAGGCGCAAAATTACTTTCAAATTGCCAGTAAGTTATCGAACAAAACTGTGCATATCTGATCTAAATCGTATCATCCTAATTACGACAAATAAAGCCTTTAATGTTGTGCAAAAATATATTTTATACTCATATGGTCAAAATAATAAGTACACCCTATATATTTTTTTAAAGGCTCCTAGACGAAAATTTACTTAAATTAAAAGAAAAAACAAATATTAATTTCTTTTGTTATAACATTACAAATGATGTATCGTACTGACACCATTCCACGAGAAACAAACCCAGACCATAATATTGCCGCTCCCGTACTTGACCGTCTTTTTTGTAAAGCGAACATGGAATTCCTTACCCTTCGGGCGTCGAACATTCCGGGCGCAGCCGTTTCCAAATACATAAATTTTGGTTTCATCGCTCCACAAAATGTTTCGCCACTTTTTTTTCACCGTCTCCTCCGGATCAATTGGAATGACTTCTGACGCCAATGTAGCCTTTAAGTATTTTTTTCTCAGCAAAAGAATCCTTCTAGCTATCCGTCCTGGTAAATGTGCTTTTTGTAGTCTACGACGAACCGTTTGCGATGAAATTACTTTTCCTTTTTGTGTTGAAATCGCTCTTGAAGACACAAACGGTTACAATACGGATATCTGTTGTTTTTGACGTTCTTTTTTTTTGGGTCTTCCGCGAGTTTTGACGGGCTTTTTAGGCTTTGAAGCATTTTGTACAAAAAATTAGCGACTGATTCATAGTTTCTGCTATAGAACGAAGACTTTGGCCACTTCCTCTTAGTTTCGAAAGAATTTTTCTCTCCTTCGGAATGACTTTTTCGACCCATGGCTGATTTTTTTTTTAACAAAATATTTTGTTATGAATCAGGATAAACAACAGTAAAATAACTGGCCTTTTCAAAAAGATTACAGCAGACTGCGAAAATATTAAAGAATTGAGCAATGCATTTATTATTTTGACCAAGTACTGAAATCACACCTGATCAAAACTAACTCACAATGAAAACAACGGGGAAGCCCCAGTTTTGGTTTTACTTTTAAAAGCTTTACCATATTAAAGTTATTTAAATAAAAAAGAATTGCCATGTTTACTTTCCGTTAAAGTAACTAAAATTAAACATAAAGCAGAAATAAGCAGGTGTACTTATTTTTTCGACCATACACAGTGGTTCACAGCTTATTTCAACCATTTGAAGTTATAATATTTAGTTGAGCATAAATTAAAAAATTTTGGTAAGCTGTTTTATGTATATCAAAACATTAAGAGAATAAATGTCATAAAACTTACACAAATAAGTTTCTTAGAAAATCTAGGACAGAAAATGTAAGTATGGCATACTTTTTTAGGTCACAGCCTATTTCAACCAACGACTTTTAAAAACGACAAAGTTGGCAGCGCTCCTCGAATAGCGGTACATTTAAATGTGTATTCGTTGCTGTTGTGTCAGAAATAATTTTACTTTTCAAAAACAAACTGAACTTGTCCGTGAAGTGAGTCTAAAACGTATTTTTTGACCATGATGCCCGTACTACCATAGAGCAGAGAGAATTGATTATCAGCCATTTTAAAAACATTCATTCTCGTCGAAAAATAGCTGAAATGGAGTGTCTGAGTGACTTAACAGTACAAATCATAATATCTCGTTTCTTGAATGGAAATAGACTACACATTAAGAGCAGAAAAGCTCCCAACAAAATGTTCAATGAAACCGACGAGCGCTATATTGTACGAAAAAGAAAAGAAAACCCTAAGTTATCTGCTCTAAAACTTGTTGTTTAAATTAATAATGAGTTAAATAAAACCTGTAGTGCAGAAACTGTCCGCCGTGTGCTTCGGAAACATGATTTTAATGGTAGGATAGCCCGAAAAAAACCATTCATTAATAAGAAAAACCAACAAGCACGCCTTAGGTTCGCCAAAGAACACATTACGAGAGAGTCAAGCTTTTAGGAGCATGTTATATTTGCAGATGAGTCCAAATTTAACATATTCGGTTCGGATGATCAAACTAATGTCTGGCGTAAGAGCTCCAAAATAAAAAGTTAAAAGCAACTGTCAAACAAGGTGGCGGCAGTGTCATGGTATGGACCTGTATGTCAGCAGGCGGCGTTGGAAATTTGGAAACTGTTGAGAGTACGATGGACAAAAATGTGTATCTCAACATATTGAAATCCAATTTACTGCAAAGTGCCGCAAACCTGGGTATTAGGGAGACATTTCGGTTCTATCAAGAAAACGACCAAAAACATAAGTCGGGCATTGTTCAATAATTGCTTATTTGGAACTGTCCACACTTGATGCAACCACCGGCAGAATCCACTGATTTAAATGTCATTGAGAACTTATGGTCAATTTTAGATCAAAACGTTCGGAATCACCAGATTTCAAACAAATATGACTTAATAAAGGACGAATGAGTAAAAATAACTCATCAAACTACTCGCAAGCTAGTGGAATCAATGCAAAAAAAAGGCTGAAAGCAGTACTTGATTAAAAAGGAGGTCATATTAAGTTTTAAAATTAAATAAATTATTTAGGTATTGACTTGAAATTTTACTTACATTATCTGGTTGAAATAAACTGTGACTATTTCTTTTCCTATAAATATCGTTTTTTGTTTGTAAGTTTTTAAAATGTGAATTTAATACTAAATAAAAATATTTTTTTTTAAAGTTTATTAAATATACTAAAAATTCGCATTTGATTTTTGTTCAATTACTTGTCTTATTTGGAATATATGTACATATATCCAATTTATCTTCCGAAGTGGTACTAGTTGAAATAAGCTGTGAACCACTGTATGTACATGGGAAACTGTGGAATTGAAATCTTTTCCCCGTTCTGCGACACTTTAAATATCGTGTCTTCTAGTAATTAAAAACTTGTGGTGCAAGCTGAAAGAAGTTTGGAAATCTTAGCTTCGTAAACGGTCAAAGCTGTTCTCAAAGTATCAAAAAGAAAAAACATCTAAAATCTGTTGCCAGTTTGAAGACGGTCATTATTGAGTTACTCCAAGTTAAATCTAAGCTTGTATAATATTGGACTCGCAATTCTTACAGTAACAGTTTGGAAAAATAAATATAATAAATTAAGAAAAAGAAATCGATCACATAAATCGTAAAATTGAATTGTAAATTTACTCAAAAATTATATACAATTTGTGTTTTAATGTCTTATTCGAATCTTTCATTCCGTTTGATTTGAAAATAACGAATGCCTTTTCAGCCCAAAGGAAACAATCAAAGGCAATCAGCGTAAATTCAATTTCAAGTATTTCTTTTTAATATGGTTTTGTCAGTAATCAAAGCTTTCGACGCCAAATGTGAGCTTTTTGTATTACGTTTTAAATCTACAGCTCTTTAAATCATGGAATTGTCTCTCTGTGTATATTTTATTATTATGTATCTACACATGAGTGTGTGTGTGCGTGCATGTGCGTTTACGTCCTTTAACAGGATATGAAACCTCTTTAATGTTGTTAATCAACTCAAGTGATGTCTATTGGTATATACGACACAATTTGAGTGAGTGGGAATGGAGAGCGCGTGAATATCCGTCAGTTTGTGTTGGTTGTAAATGAACAATTTTTTTTAATTTAAATTGACACTGTTGTCTCATTTTATTGTTATTAATTTACTTAATTTTCGTAACATGTTTAACTGTTATTAAAATCGGACGGCCAATAGGAGGCAGCGCCAGTGCCTGTGAGCGGCATCAGGCAGAAGTAGGCAGGTAGGCAGGTTATCATCATGCAGGAAGGGACACAATTGCATCAGTCATTTTATGGCTTGACGGGTGGTTGATGAGTATGCTGGGTTGATTTGTCGTGATGTGTGTCGTCCGCATTGGTGACAATGACGGTACTTTGCCTTCGGTTTGGGAGTAGAGGTGATGGTGGTAGAGGTGGTAGTGTTGGTGGTGTTGGTGTTACTGATGGTTAGGCGGTTAGACCTTTTTTCGGTTTGGTTTTTACCAACATGTCACAATGAAAGCCACTTTTGTGAGTCCATCAGAATCAACATTACCGTCAGCATCGGCAGTAACAATATCAGTACATGCATCAGCTTAAGCTTTAGCTTTCGAAATATTATCATTATTGCCTGCCAACAAGAGATATTGTAGCAGCAGCAGCAACAGCAACATAATTATCAACACCAGTATCAATCCCATTGCATAGTGGGATAAAATGTTTCTGTTATGGTCGGTAATGGGAGAATTAGTGAGCCAAAGGTAACTCTGAGTTTGATATACAGAGTTATCCATATAGTGGTTTTAAAATTGCCGGTCTGGCAAGGCTGTCAGCTGTTAAATACTTGTCATCTGAACTGTTATTTATTCGGTGAAAGATTTGCTATGAATATGGATCGTTTAACAACCGAAGAATACATAAAAATAGTTAAAACTTACTACAAAAATGGTGGTTCAAACGTCGGCTTTCAATCAAACAAAATTGTCTTCAGCGTTGAAGTCTACTTCTCGCTCGGTGGTTTCGTCAGCAAGAAAAATTATCGCATAAAGGGCTCGGAGATCGCAGAAGTTATTGTTGAAAAGCCACTGAATCCAGAAACGTAACTATTTGGGGCGTATTATGGTTTGGAGGTGTTATTGAGTCGCATTTTTTTAAAAATGAGGCTGGAGGAAGCCGTCAATTCAGAGCGCTAATTCCGTGTGAAAACCAACTTTGCTTGGCCTGCAATCGAAGATTAGGGACTAGGCAAGACGGTGTCGCGAGCCACAAAACACGGCCGATTTTAGTTGTATGGCATAAGAAGTTTCCAGAAAGCGTAATTTCACGTTTTGGCGACGTCAATTGGGCACCAGAATCAGGCAGTTTGACGCCTTTGGACTTTTTTTGTGAGACTACGTCAAAGACTGTGTTTTCGCGAATAATCCCCAAAATGTTGGAGCATTTGAAAACCAACATTCTTCAAGTTATCGCCAAGATACCGCCAGAAGTGTGAGAAAGTGGTCAAAAATTATCTCAAAAGGATCTACTGATGCAACAAATTGAGGGGCGGTCATTTAAATGACATTGTATTTCGTACATAATGGCAAGGTCGAACCACTATAATGGAGTAAAAATTTCATCGAAATGATAACTTTATGTGTGTTTTATTTAATTAATAAGAAAAAGAAAATAATACGCATTTACACTTTAAGTATTATCCATGAGAATTCTTCAATTGAAAAGAAACAAAAGTGTCAACGAACCTTTCTAGTTTTGGTAGTGTACAAGTTATCTTGCGGTGTGTGAAAGATATTTTTTTATAAGCAAATCTATAGCAAATCCGATTGGCATCATCATTACAATAAGCATCGAAGTGGTATGAAAACTATGCGACTCACCAATGATATGCATGCATGTCTTTCTGCCCAGCAACTGTTGCAAATGTTACAATTCGTTCTGCCCACTGCAGCTATTGGTTGATGGCGATGTAAGCATCATATCTGTCTATTACATCAACCAATCGAATATGGACACCCTCCTCTGTAAGGAGTTCGAATATGCCAGATGCATTTTGCTATGTCAAATTGCCACTTATCTTACCTCAAATTGCCACTTGCTTACTTATGTGGCCATAGACGGGTACAACGTCCTCTATGCCATAGGCCAGTTCAGCAAAATTGAACATCTACGGAGAAATTTACCGAAACAGGTTCATAAACTATTTGGAAATTGCTGTTATAGAAAATACATATATATTAGGTGCGCAGCTAAGTTCTCCCTGTTGTTTTTCCTTTTTTTTATAAAACTGTAACTTTATTATGAAAACATGTTTACAAACAATTCATTGAAAGTATTGCTCTATCGCTAGCTACTACTTTTTCGCGTCTTTCTAGTAAAGTTCGAATTCCGTCACGTAGAACTGTTCATTTCTTGAGGCTATCCGCGATGTCGTCCTTGACGTCGTTATATGAGTGGAACTGCTGGTCAGCCAGACCATGTGTCATCGAACGGAACAAGTGATAATTGGATGGCGCAATATCTGGACAATATGGTGGGAGGGGGTAAGACTTTCCATTTCAGCGTTCTCAGATAGGTTTTAACGGGCTTGGCCACGTAAGGCCGAGTATTGTCATGCTAAAGAATCAGTTTTTCGTGCCTCGCCGCGTATTGTGAGCGTTTCTCGTGCAGAGCTCAGCTCAGTCGCATTAACTGAAGTCTATATCGATTCCCTGTAATGGTTTCGCTTGACTTTAACAGCTCGTAATAAATAACACTGGCCTGATTCCACCAAATACAGAGTATAACTTTCGCAGTGTGAGTATTCGGCCTAGTCGATGACGTAGAAGTATGACCGGGTAGTCCCCATGTCTTTCTGTTCCTTGGATTGCTGTAATGAATCCATTTTTCTTCACCCAGTACAATCCGAAGAAGAAAATCCTTCTTTTTTTGTCGCTGCAGCAGTTGTTCACAGGCGAAAAAACGACGCTCAACATCCCTTGGCTTCAACAGTCCCAATGTAAGCAATCGCTTGGAAATGGCATGGCGGCTAACTCCTAATACTAAAGCAGGTTCCACCTGCGTTTGACAAGGATCCCCATCAAGCAATGCCGTTAATTCAGTGTCTTGGAAAGTTTTTCGTCTTCCTTTCTCGCGAACGGTCGTCACCATCAAAATCACCATTTTTATAGAGACGGAATCAATCTATATACGTTGTTTCACTTAAAGCAGCATCTCCGTAAACGTTTTGAAGCTCTCGATGAGCTTGAGTCGCCGTTTTCTTCAACTGGAAGAGGAAAATCAGTACTTCCCGCATATTACTATTATTTGGCCGCCGTTTTCTTCGATTGGAAGAGGAAAATCAATGCTTCCCGCATATTACGATTATTTGGCAAAAAATCAACCAAAAGAATATGACGTCCAAAGAAAATCACTATTGTGTCAAGGCGGTATGTTTACCATTTACTCATGACGTTTAGGTTATAGCAGAATCGATTAACGCTTAAGCTGGCGCCATCTATTGGCAAATAGCGGGAACTTAGTTGCTCACCTAAAAACATTATATAGGGTGATTTTTTAATCGTAGTTTTTTTTAAAAATCGAACAAAACACTCAAATTTGCATCATGTATTAAAATTTTTTATTGGAATCGATAAATTGATCTTTGCCGTCTAATTTCTAAAGATAATTTCATATAAATGTGGTCCGCGACTCCGTCTCAAAATGTCCATTCGGAAGGTCCAATTTTTCGTCACTTTTTTGAGCATTTCGACCTGTATTCCACGAATAACGCGGGTCATGTTATCCGGTAAAGCTTGAATAGTGTTCGGTTTGTCAACATAGACTAACGACTTGACATAAAACCCACAAGAAATAATCAAGAGGCGTTAAGTCGCAAGATCTTGGGGGCTAACTCACAGGGCCAAATTGAGAAATAAGCTGCTCACCAAATTCATCCCTCAACATATTCATTGTTTCACAAGCAGTGTGGCATGTTGTACCGTCTTGATGAAACCACATGTCAACCAAGTTCCATTCAGTCAATTGGGGCAAAAAAAGTCCTTGTGGTTGACATTTCACGATCGTCATTAACACTGGTCGCTACGGCTGCAGTATTTTCTTCGGTACGCACTCTACGCATGCGAGTCGATGGTTTTATGTCCGACAAAGTGAATTTGGTGCGAAATTTTGAGATAACAGCACGAATTGTTGATTCAGCAGGTCGGTTATGACGATCATAAAATGGTCGTATCAAACGATGCACATTTGTCACAGAGCACGAATTTTTATAATAAATTTCAACGATTTGCAATCGTTGCTTGTTTGTTAGTCTTTGCATGATGAAATAGCAGGGTATACTGTACACGTTTCACTTTGACAGATGGCGTTTGGACGCCATTACCAGCCAGTGCTGCCAATGTGAAAAATTTAAATTTTAAAAAATCACCCATGCTAAAAACAAAATACGAATTTTTCCTAAAAATCCGATTAAACCCATTGTTTTATTTATGGAAGAGGAGCATATGTGACACATTTACTGATCTGGCTATATGTCGATACGTAGATTGTAATACTTTAGCTCACAAGTGCCCACATTCGGTCGTGCTAACCCAGTAGGAAAAGTTCTGTTCGCGCTGAAACTAAACACAGCTGTTAAAAAATTGTACCATTTTGATCACGTATTTCCTTATTGAAAACTGTATGTATTTGATAAAAGTGAAATTAATGTCATTCATCTTGGATAAGTATGTTTTTACTTAGTTTTGGGCATGGTTGTTGAATAATGTCGAAAAATAAGACTTTTCGATGAAAGTAAAAGATAATTTAATATACATTATTCATTATGCAATGCAAGATGTTGGGAGTACAAACCGAACTTACGGCGTCCATCCAAATGTTCGCCATTCCGCTTGTGTAAAATATTATCAATAATAAATCATAAGATAAGGATTTGAGTTTTCGAGCGTCCACCATTTGGTCCTCTAGTTGACAAATATCATTCTTGTATTCGTATAATTTAAAAAGTACAGACTTTAGGAATTTCTATTCTACAACTTTTTCTCCACTTGTGCTTCATCATCATCATGATCATCACCGTTATTATCAACATTACCGACTGCTATGGTCATTATCATCAACTGCAATTAATTTAAAATACCACAGGCAGTTAACACACACTACGATAATCATCCATAAAACAGACCTTATCACTTGTCGCCCGCCCCACTCCTCCCTTGGCTTCTGTTGCCAGTACTGGCTGCTCATTTTTCAAGGCGAGTTTATTGAATGAATTAATTTTAAATTGTTGCTGGCCAAGGCGAGACGCACGAGGGACATGCAAATCTCGTTGATGCCGGCCATTTGATGGATATGGAAATGGTTGGTGTTCATGACAGCGTTGTGCTTTTTCGTTGGTTGGCTTTATTTATTTATTTATTTACTTTTTTTTTTTTTTTTGCTATTCTTGCTCTGAACTCCCGCATGAATTTTGGTCGGTTATTTCATTTATTTATTATGACAATTATTAAATTATATTTTTTAATTGTTAACAACACACAAACGCACCAGAGCACTTAAACCTACAAAGTGGGCCATTTAACATATCCTGCATGCCGTGGAATTAACCAGCCAACCAATCACCCTACAGCGAAGATCCTTTTGTAGATTGACTTTGGAATTCTCGGGCTTTTTTGTTGGGACTCTTTAGGTATTTATTAATGAAAATACATTAAAATGTCATAAAAGACATTGCCAATGATTGAAAAGGCAATTTATGTGTTGTGTTGTTTCCATTGTTGGTGCTGGTGTTGTTGACGATGTTGCTGATGTTGTCGGTTGCAGTGGTTTGTGTTGCATAAGCATGTTAATGCTTCATGCTGCAAATGAGTGTTTACCCATTTAACACTTTTTGAATTATTATTGATGGCTGTCATTGGAAGGAAATGAAGTGTTGCTTCAACCACTTACATAAAATGTAGTCAGATGACCAAACAAAAGATTGGGGGGGTCATTTGAACTTAAATGAATAAATTTAAATATGATTGCTTCTAAAGAGGTCGTGAGTTAATTATACTCAGAAAGGAGAAATATTCCTGGAAATGATATGATGAAGTATACATCGTATACTTGTACATTTTAAGCTAAATTATACACCCTTAACTGTCAGGGGCTCGATTGTGGTCATATTTAAACTCGAAATGGTGTTTTTAAGTTGATTCCAGCGTTTAGAATATCTCATCTGCAGTACTGTAATATTCGGTTTTCGCAGAAACGCAGATTTCCGTTTTTTTTATCTTCCTTTTTTCGAAAATCCGATTTGCACTCATTGCCGTACACTTGATGGAAATGAAGCAGTTGGTTTTTAATACGGCAGAGTAGAATTATTATTAAATACAGGGCGGCGCAATAGAACGTGCATATTGCATCATCTTTTTTTGCGTGGTAGAAAGGGCGCGGGCGGGGGGGCGCCTACATCGTTGGGTTGGCGGGCTCATGGAGTTTTAGTCGCTATGAATCACTTCGACGGGAAGCGACGCGCATTTTGCGTGCGCGCATTTTACGAGAACTCTCGTTCATGTATTGCTACTAGGCGACTATATTGTGCTGAATATGGACCACGGCGAATTAGTGAAGCTCTGAGTGCTAATTTAATTAAAATATGGGTAAAGCGTTTTGAAGAGACCGGTTCAACATTTAAACCACAAGCAAATGGTCGCCCAAGAACATCTAGGACCGAAGACAATGTTGAGAGAGTTATGGAGTCAGTACGAGGAAATCCACAAATGTCGACTCGCAAGAGATCGTCTGTCTTACAATTATCGCGACGAAGTTTGCAACGAATTTTAACATTGGATCTTAAACTGCATCCATATAAGCTGCAATTAACACAAGAATTGAAAGAGTCTGACTTCATAGCAAGGCTCGCATTTGCTAATGAAATGCTTAATCGATTTTCCAATTTTGACAATATCCTTTTCTCTGACGAGGCTCATTTCCTTATGAATGGGTTCGTAAACCGTCCAAATTGCCGTTACTGGAACAGTGAAAATTCCAAAATCAAACACCAGAAACCATTGCATGGTCCTAAACTGACAGTATGGGCAGCAATCTCTGGCAGAGGAATAATTGGTCCTTTTTTTCTTCGAAAATGCGCGGGGTCAAAACGTCACGGTTAATACGGAACGCTATGTTGAGATGTTGGACGGATTTTTGGCTCCAGAAATTGAAAGTTCAAGAATAGTGAATTCCAGAACTTGGTTCCAACAAGATGGAGCTACCTGTCACACATCAAATGACTCCATGGCGGTGGTGAAGCAGATGTTCCCTGGCAGACTGATTTCGAAAAGAGGTGATATCCCATGGCCCCCACGTAGTCCAGACTTCACGCCTCTTGACTTTTTTTGTGGGGATACCTCAAACACAAAATCTACAGTAATAATGCAAGAAACATCGTTCAGCTCAAGGAGAATATCCGTGGTGAAATGGCAGCTATTGCACCAGTATTACTGAAGAAAGTTTTCAATAATTTTCGTTTGCGGTTAGAGGAGTGCCGTCGTAGAGAGGGTCACCATTTAGATGATGTTATTTTTAAAAAATAAACTCCATTTATTACTCTACAATGCCTTAGATTTATTTTAACCATACCTTTTGTATTTATTTTTTAATCTATTTTTTAAATGTGCACGTTGTATAGCGCCACCCTGTATGTGCACTTTAGAAATCTCTAAATCAATGTCTAAACTTAATTTGTCTTTAAATTTAGTTTGGGTATTTATTTTCGTTTTCAATGAGAGTCTTCGATATAGAAAACCATTTTTGCTTTTTGGTTCTTTAACGCAAGGAATAATATTTAAAGAAGTTACCAAAAGTTCCGCCGAGCTTATGCTTTCATTCCCACTATCACGGATTGTAATCCACAGTGTCATGTAGTGGTTCAATGCAAGTCATTGTTCATTGCGGCTCCATACAGTGGGCAAGGTCTTCTTGTAATCATACATACGGAGCCGATCCCAAAACTAACAGAGTTCCTAACAAACCTAACAGAGAACATACAAAAAAGTTGGGAAAAAATTTCTTTGTTTTTCAACATAATCCACTTTTAGCTCGGTACACTTTTTCCAATTTCAATTGCTTCTATACCCTGTTTACATACCAGGGAACTGCAGAGCAGGCGAAATAGCAAGACTAGGGACAACCTTACTGACTCCAGCCGAGGGCGGCATGCCTCTGGTCACTTGCAAGCTCCTACTGTGAGATAAAGCATTTTTGGTTGCAAATGACAAGTGCGAGTCTGTCCAAGGCTGTAATAAATTCAGGCAGATGTGGCCTCGCCTAAATCTAAAGCTTTCCAACACGCTGCTGTCGCTATCAATACCCGACGTCTCATTGCTTGTATCCGTCATGAGGGGACACTGTGTGATTGGAAGACATGCGGAGAGATTGAAGGTTGCGACTTGTGACTTCTACAGGTGCTGTAGGGATGAAAACGAGGAGTCCATAGAAAACCTTCCCTGCAATTGCCCCGCCCTGGCGAACAGTCGGGGATTAACACTGGGCTCTTATTTCTTTAGGGACCTAGGAGATCTGGACGATATAGATACTGTCCGACTTAAGAGCTTCTAAGGGCGCTCAAGATGGTTCAACGGGGGAAACTAGGCACATCCATATCTCTAGTTTCCATGGCATCACAGTGGACTATACGATGTAAGTGAGTCTGACTATTCAGACTACCAAATTGATCTAACCTAACCCATACCCTGTTTGTAGTAAGAACTGTCATATTTCTTAAAAGAGCCATCAACCGCAAACTGCACCTCTTCGTTGTTGACAAAACTTTTAAGGCTGAGGCATTTCTTCAAGTTTGGAAATAGTAAATAGTCCGAGGGAACTAAATCAAGCGAATAAGGCGCGCGATGAAGAAATTCGAAATGTAATTAATTAATTTTGGCCATCGCAATAAACGTTGGGTAAACTGGATCAAGGCAATGATGAAACAATACTTTATTTTTCTATAAATGCAACATTTCCATTTCCATAATTTCATCACCTTAACATTGCAATAAATTAACATAATGTTCGCCGATGATGATTATTCCTTTTTGGAGATAATAAATAAAAATATCCCCATTCCCATAAATAAATATGTTCAATCTCTCTATGCGATTACTTTTAGTGTTGAAATTCATTCAACATCCACAATCATAGGGTGTGGACAACCATTCCCTGAAAACGAAAAAAACGCATTTTTAGGTAAATTCAGAATAAAGGAAATTTCCCACTGAAACTATGCAACAAGTCCACAATTGGTGACTCATTTAGCCGATGACTTTATGGTCGGTTTTACAGTAAATTTCATCTCAAGCCAATCCAATTCATTATTGTTGAATTTCAACACAAATTAGGAACTGTAAGAACAATAAAATCAAAGTAGGACTGTCATTTGTAAAAGTCTTGTACCGAATTATGATGGAATATGATGAATATGATGAATCCCAAAGGTATCATAAAACCAAAAACAAATATTTATTATTCTGTCAAATTTATGGTATCGCCTTTAAAGTAGACACCTGCATAATAACACCTGCAGAAATGGATAATCCAATCATCAAAATGTTCAAGCAAGTTGCATATGTTCGGCTGTGCGACTATACGAGGCTAAGAAGGGCTTGAGATTTGGTTATTGCGGAAAGTAGGGAATTGAAGCACCTAAATTAGAATATATATATAGTATAATTTCTCGAAATATATCGAGAAATTATAAGAAAAGAGAGTTATTGATTGGGGGAAATATGTAAGCAGATAATTCGGAGTAAGTTGCGGACTGCTACGGGGAATGTTCTTGAGATCCCTTTCGGTTTTGGGCATTATTGAATAAGGAAAATTCACAATTACGTTGGTTACAATTATGCGTTCACATACGATTTCATTTAGTTGTACTTAGTAGTAGAATTTAACTTAATATTTCGATTTATATAATTTAAGTAATTAACTCAAATAGTTCATGTAGTACAGGCTGTCCGACGGGAAGGTACACTACTTTGGCTGAAACCATTACTGCTGCTCAAGAAAATGTTCAAAACAATCCTATAATATCAATTCGACGCCGTGCTCAGGAGCTTGGTCTTCAAAGAACAACTTTGGCCACAATTTTGCACAAGAATTTGCATTTGTTTCCATTTAAGATTCAGTTGACACCAGAAATTCTTCCACAAGACCATTTACGTCGCCGTACATATGCCAATAGGATGTTACAACTCGCCCATGACAACCCCGATTTTCACGAAAATATCATAATGGGTGACGAGGCACATTTTTATTTGAATGGATATGTGTGAATAAACAGAATAGTTGGTTCTGGACAATGGAAAATCCTGAAATTATTCATCAGTCACCTTTGCATCCATTAAAAGTGACAGTCTGGAGTGCAATTTAGTCAGGAGGAATCATTGGACCTTACTTCTTTGAAACTAAAAACGGCGTAACGATAACTATCAATGGGGAGCGATATCGTGATATGATTGAAAACTTTTTAACGCTACAACCTCATGCTTTGGGCTTGATTAACATGTGGTATCAACAAGACGGTGCCACATCGCATACAGCCAAGATTACAATGGGACTACTGGGAGATCTTTTTCCGCAACAAGTTATTTCAAGAAATGGTGATGTTGATTGGCCTCCACGTTCGCCTGATTTAACTGTTCCGGACTTCTTTTTGTGGGGATATCTGAAAAGGAAGATTTATGCAAACCAACCAAAAACGACGGAGCAACTCAAACAAAATATTCGTGATGAAATTAATGAAATACCGCGTGAAATGTGTGAGAATGTAATGAAAAATGTGTACAAAAAGGATCGCATTTCTGAGGCTAACAGAGGTGGACATTTATCTGATATTGAATTCCATACATAATTGCCAACAGTAAATAAAACATTTATAAATACAAGATCCATTATTTTTCATTTGATAAAAATTATAGGCAAACAAACTAGTATACCTTCCCGACGGACATGCTGTATATAATTCATGGTTATACATATAATTCATAGTTAGTATAATTAGTTTATACGCAAGTCATCTGGAAAATAGTTCAATTTTTTAGTGTTTAATATTGTCGGAAAAATTGCACTCGAAGTGCTAATTCCAGGTTTGGAAAAAGAAAAAAGATCATTCGGAGGCCTATCAGCTGAGTATGGTGCTTCTTTTTCTTCTTAGATGACGACTTGAATAGACATACCTATACTTATCTATTATACGCCGCCCGTAGAAAATAAGTCCAAACGCTGCGATCTTCTGCGCTTCTCATCCAATACCTCACACCAAATATGGCCGTTATTCAATGATATTTGCTGAGTTATTGACCAGGGATTATTTCACAACAACAGCTTCGAGAGGTAGTGGGTTATGGTGCTCCGAAATCCCTAAATTTTCTTTCCACAAATATGGCTTCATTCGACGAACTTTCTCTCCTAAAACGCCGGATAAAGGCAAGAGAATGTTCTTTATTTAGCTCTTGTCTTTGTAGCCAGAATTTTATGTGCACAGAGGCGCGATAATCAAGGACAAATATTAATATTCAATATTAACTTAACTTTCGATCGACTTTGATGATGTTTTTCTAATTTTGGCTCAGTTGGAATGCGCCACTCCGAAAATTGTTGACCGTTTTACATGTCAAACTTTAAAACCAATGCCACATCATCAGTTATTGTACGTTTTATGTAAGTGAAGTTGCAATTAACTTGTTCTATTATACAGGGTGGGCCGTATGAGTGTTGGCGATTTAATTCTTCAATTTCTCGGTAACGCGTGGCGCGGGGTGGCGGGGGCATATGTTGTTCGCTGCGCCTCTTCCTAGAAATTTGGTCGCCATGGAGCCGTACACGGGAGTGCAGCGTGCATTTTGTGTCCGAGCGTATTACGAAAACAATAAATCAGTGATTACTGCACGGCGTTTGTATCGGCATGAACACGGATTACACGATTTAAGTGAAGTTCCAAGCGCCAATGTGATACGAAAATGGATCAGAATGTTCGAAACAACCGGCTCAACAGTACCAATTACGGTTCGTGGTCGCCCAGTTTCTGCAAGATCAGCCGACATTGTGGAGCGTGTTCGTGTTTCAGTTCAGCGAAATCCGCAACAGTCAACACGTAAGAGAAGTCAGTCTTTGGATGTCAAAAGAACAACTTTACGACGAATTTTGAAACGTGATTTGCATTTGAAGGCTTATAAGATTCAGATAGTCCAAGAATTAAAACCCGATGATGCCAATAACCGACTTAACTTTGTCAATTTGATGCTAGAGCGGTTCAACAACTTCAACAACGTGATTTTTAACGATGAAGCCAATTTTCACCTTAATGGCCATGTGAACAAGCAAAATTGTCGGTTCTGGTCCGAAACTAATCCCCGATGCTTGCATGAACGTCCACTTCACAGCCCTAAGCTTGTCGTGTGGGCTGGGATAACGTCAACCGGTATTATTGGACCATACTTTTTTGAGGACGAAAGAGCAGGCTAGCAGACTTTTTGGTGCCAGCTTTGCAAGAACTTCAAGGCAATACCTCGAGGATGTGGTTTCAACAGGATTGGGCCACATGTCATACGGCTAGGGTATCCATAGAGCTGCTGAAAAATGTTTTTCCTGGAAAACTCATTTCGAAAAGGGGGGATATTGAATGGCCACTACGTAGCCCCGATCTCTCTCCATGCGATTATTTTCTATGGGGCTACCTCAAATCGGTAGTCTACGAGAATAATCCGACCAATTTAGAGCAGTTGAAGAGGAACATTATTCAGGAAAGTAACAAAATACCGAGAACAACTTTTCAACGAGTTTTCCAAAATTTGCGACTTCGGTTCCAAGAGTGTCAAGCAGCCGAGGGAAGCCATTTGGACAACATTATTTTTAAGTCTTAAATATTCCCATGCTTCTACTTTTTAAAAATACAAATATATTTTTTTTATGTTTCGTAGTTTTTTTTTAATTGAATATTTAAACCGCCAACACCCTTATGGCCCACCCTGTATGAATGAGATATGGGAGAGCTTCTCACATTTAGTGAGCTTACAA
>JAHXMU010000122.1:1231383-1247677 GCA_019455685.1 Philornis downsi | reverse complement strand
TACTAAGGAGAAGTATACATTAAAACGTTTTATTTTGAGACTTTTATATTTTTTTGACATTTTCTGACATTTTTTGAGAATTTGACAATATTTTATTGTATTTTATAACGTTTGACTTTATTCTGAATCAGATTCGTCGTCTTCAGTCACGCTTTCTTCTGGAGCTTCACCTTCTGGAATAACATCACTGCGTGCCTTTGTCAAATCATGGTTCCAAGTTAAGAACGCTTCAGGGATATACACTTCAAACTCTTTCATATTTTTTAGCTTTAATGGATTGATTGGTATTGGTATATCATAAAGCTTTTTTGCATCCCACAAAATCCTTTGGTTGAAACCGGTTTTAAATGGTTGAAAAGCAATAATACGAATCGGAGATGTACAATTTTCATACCTAACGATGCATTAAGTAACAAGGAATAGTAAACTTCATAAAACTCATTTTAGCCCAAAATGGTTCATATCCACTTTTCATTCTCATGTCTTCAATTGTTTACCAGACAATCTGAATTCTTTTTATGCATAATGGCTCCAATTTGACCTATACCGTGGCAGAGTGTAGTAATTTTTCCGAAAAGTTGTATCTGGATCTAATTTTTCACCCAATTTTTGGGGATCTTGCCACGTGTTTAGTTATTTAGGCACTCGAAAGACCTCCACCCTTTTAACTACACATATGTTATATATGACAGTTGTCGCATCTTTGTTGTCGTTTGTTATGTATCCTGCTTACTTTGATAGTGTGTGTGTGTGTGTGTGTGTGTGCTTGTCGGTCTCTGGCAGTGCTCATGTGCATATGTGTATACTCTAACATTGTGGCGTTTGCAATATGTATGAATTTCATTTAAAAGTTGTTGGTTTTTGCCACATGTCGACTTGGCTCACAAAAATGCTTTTTTCCCTCATTCTTGTTATTATTGTCATTTTTCTTTCCTTTGGTCTTGTAGTTACTTTTCTTCATTGTTTCTTTAGGTTTTTTTTCTGTCATTACAGTGTTGCTTCATCTTAATTTTTTTTTTCTTGCGGTGATTTTCCTGAGTCGCAGCTGCATCTGGGTTATTTTTCTGAAAATGTTGTGACAAGTTTTTTTCGCTTGCCCTCTGCTCGAAAAGAAACTGAAACTCAAGTAATATTCCTCATTTTCTTTATTTGTTTGGCTTATTTATAAGCATGTATTTGTGTATCGCTTGTTGTCCTTCTTGTAAGCATTTGTATCTGTATGTGTGAGTGTGTGTGTGTGTGTTTAATTTTATTGGACTTTTCAAAGTTAAACCGACATTATTAGTATGAAAATATATTGCACTACTTGGAACAAAATAACAAAATAGTCATTGGAAAAAAGAGATGCAATACTCATCGGTTGTAATACGACAGCGAATGAAGCGACTGAGTTACTGGTACAAAATGTGGCACGAAAATGAATGATGCCACCAAATAATGCAGCAAAAACATTGCAGTCAAGTGATGTAATAAAGAAATTGGATTTATTTGTTTGTTTTAAATCTCAGCATTTAGAGAAGTTTTGCTTTCCATAGTGGCCAATTTTTAGGGCATGTACGACTTTTTATTGAAGTACAATTAAGGAGAAAGTTATGCCATTTTTGTATGACATTTCATTTTTTTTTTTTTGTGACCGAAGTATTCAGAGTTTTTGCGACCTTTGATTTGTATACTAAAATAGATTTTGGCTCTTGCCAAAAACTCAAATATTACAGCGAGCATGCAGATTTTGATACTGTTCGACTTAGCATTATTTGATCGTCAAATCGTCAAAAATGTGACAAATATGGCGCACTTTTTTTGTTTTACGATATTTCTTCGATAAAGGCGAAAACACCAGACAGATGGCTTAAAGTGCCAATAGTGTTTACTGGTCTGATAGTGTAGCGGCATTTTGATTTTGCATATTCCATTCCAGTAACTTTGATGTCAAATATGCCTCATCCTCTGGAAGGCCAATTGTCGAAAATATCGATAAAACAAAAGATATCATGAAAATCGACCATTGTGCAAGCATGTCTCGACCGCCCCAGGAGCTAAACATTGGATATTTAGCCGTTCGGAAAGAATTGAATAAGGCTGGATGCAAAAGACACAAAAAAATTGTGAACATTTTTCTTTATTTTTCAACATAATCTTTTTTTTTTTTTTTGCTCGATACACTTCTGTGATATTACTAAATAATGAAAATTAGCAGAAACAGAGTTTACAGGATAGATTTTTTCTCAATAAACCCTCCGACAAAAGATTCAATAAATTATAACAGGAGAAGATGTATTTTCCGACTATAACATTCAATCCGGAACTTGAATAGTTTTTCATTATCTCAGCAATATTACAGATATCTTACAGTCCAATTCAAAAAACAACGAAATTATGGTATTTGGCAAAAAAAAAAAAAAAAAATAATGAAAATCGGCAAAAAAGGAGCTTACAGGATAGATTTTTCTCAATGAATCATTCGAAAAAACCGTCCATAATTCATAACAGGAGAAGATATGTTTTTCTGCAATATTGCTTAATCCGCAACTTGAATATTTCTCCATTTCTCCTCAAAAATTATACAGATATCTTACAGTTTTATCTGCAGAATTACGAAGCTATATTACGTGACAAAGAAAGAAATAACGAAAATCAGCAGACAGCAAGCTTAGAGGATAGGTTTTTCTCCAGCAATCGTTCGACAAAAGCTCCAACAAATCATAAAAGCAAAAAGATAGAAGCAGTTACGCAACCAATCCGGCAGTTTACACATTTTGTTAGACACTGTTGTAACTTTTAAAATGCTATTTTCCCCATAACGAAAGTTGAATACTAATAATTCAGTGATAAAAGTCATTGCAAATGTCACTAGTATAGGTAGTTTTTTCCCCCACTTCAAAAAGGATCGTATGGAATGGTAGAATAAAACGTAAATTGGCTGTAAATTTAGCCATTACGGATGCCATATTCTTGTCAGTCATCAACGGGTTTCATTATTTTGATGTTTCATACAATAAACGGGTGTTACCTTTGCAATAATGACTGCAGTTACCGGGCTTTTGGGTGTTTCTTTTGATTTACATGTAAAATGGAATTATTTTCACTTTTTATGTGAGCTATTTAATAGTTCTCTGTTTGCCGTTTTGGTAGAGTAGCGACAATGGCAAAAGGCTCAACATATTTTTGATTGCCACTGTCTAACTAAAGTTTATTCTTGTACTCAGATCCTTGTCAATTCATTTGAAATTAAATGAGAAATCGACAATTAGGCCGTAACCAGCCCTTAAATAGGCATGATTGTGATTTGATTGTAATTCACAATCGGTCATTGTAAATTGATCGATACAATTTTGGCCAGCACAATAGTGGATGAATGAGCTGGAGCATTGACTTAATGAAACAACACTTTCTTTTTCGTCAAATGCTGAAGTTTTTCCATAATTTCATCACCTAAATGTTGCAATGAATTTGCATAATATTCGCGGTTAATGGTTTTTCTCCTTTTTGTAGACAATTAATAAAAAGACTCCCATGCGCATCCCAAAAAACAGATGCAATGAACTTGCTTGCAAATGAAGTTGTCTTCGCCTTTTTTGGACGCGATTCTCTCATTCCAAGCCTTTGATTTGACTGTTCCTTTTTCTCAGGTGTGAAATAGTTAATCTATGTCTCATCCATGGTTATAAATCGAAAGAAAAATTCGGCTATAATGTGGTAAAACATCGCCAAACACTCTACCGGAACATCTCGACTACGCTGTTATTGCCCCATTTATAGTAAGCGCGGCACCCATTTTGCGTACAGCTTTTTTTATTTTCAAACATACGGTCAATATCCAATGTATAGCACTTTTCGAAATATCTATTATTTCAGCTAGTTCACGTAGCTTCAGCCGATGATCATCCAATACCATTATACGAGGGCTGTCCCAAAACCAGTCGATCTGAAGCATAGGTGTTGCCAGTAGTTTGAAAAAAATTATTTTCGAGAAAATTGACAACCTTATAAAATATATGTTTTAAGTTTCCAGGTCCACATTGTTTAGTAATTTTATTTGAGCCATCAAAAGTAAACGATCTCAGTGAATTTGTAGACGTGGAAAAAATTGGTCACCGTTATGTAATTCAGTATTTCCTTTTGATAGGTCTGAATGCAACTAATATTAAAGCCGAGCTATATTATACTCTGAGGAAGGCTCCTCCTTGCTTAACGACTGTAAAATGTTGGGTAGCAGAGTTTAAACGAGACCGTACGAGCTACCAAGGCGAACGTCGTAGCGGTCGATCAATTCAGGTGCCCACGCCAGGCACGGTTAAGGAAATCCATAAAATGGTATTGGAAGATCTTCGGTTGGAGGTGCGTGAGCTTGCTGAAATGGCAGACATTTCATCGTGTTTTAACCGAAGATTTAAATATGAGAAAGCTGTGCGCAAGATGGGTGCCGCATTTGCTTTCAGTAGAGTAAAAACAGCTCAGTGAGGATGTTTCAGTGGAGTATTTGGCGATATTTCAGCGCAATAAAGCAGAACATTGTGATTTATAACCATGGTTGAGACTTGGGTCCACCACCACTTCATACCTGAGATGTTTCACCGTGGATGAGATGAGATGAGGAATGGAATGAAATGAGAGAATCGTGTCCCAAGAAGGCGACGACGGTTCCATTTGCAGGCAAGGTTATGGCTTCTGTTTTTTTTGGGGTGAGCAAGAAATTATTTTTATTATCTTCTGCTAGGAAAAATCATCAACGGCGAATATTATACTAATTTATTGCAACGGTTAGGTGATGAAATTGTGGAAAAAGGCCGCATTTAGCTAAGAAGAAAGTGTTGTTTCATCAAGACAATGCTCCAGTTCACACGTTTATTTTATTTTTTATTATTTTTTCACGATTTGGAAAAAATTTCTTCATCTTTCAACATAATCTCCTCGATACGTTTTTTCCACGATACTCAATAGTTTCTATATCCTGTCAAACTCCTTAAAATAGCCATCAGTCGCAGACTCCACGTCTTCATCGTTGGCAAATCTTTTACCACAGAACCATTTTTTCTATATTCGGCTCCCTCGCACTATTTTCTATTTTCAAACTGGAAAAAATGGTTCTGTGGTAAAAGATTTGCCAACAGTGAAGAGGTGGAGTCTGCGGCTGATGGCTGTTTTAAGGAGTTTGACAGGATATAGAAACTATTGAGTATCGCTGGAAAAACTGTATCGAGGAGATTATGTTGAAAACTAAAGAAAATTTTGCCCAACTTTTTTGTGTCTTCTCCGTTAGGTCGTCTAATTTTCGAACCGCCCTCATAGCACCGAAAAATGCTTTGAACTTCCGTTTAAACAGACTTGTAAAGTGATCAATTGCCCCTAGTTTTTTGATACAATACGTAGTTGTATAATATTATTTTGGATAATCCAATCTTCATAAGCTTCGAATCAAAAATCTAAGTTAATATTTCTTCGATGCCTTTTATGTACATCAATAACAATAATCTCATTTAGCTGTAGCCAGAAATACCTAATAAATTTCCTGTAGCTGAACAACAGAGAGTAAACGTAAAAATTACCATAAACGTAAAAAAATAAAACAAATGAATGCAAAAGGCTAAATGTCTTCTTTATTTTGCTTCAGGAAATACCAGGACTATTGTGATTTATTTCGGCATAAAACATCATTTGAACAGGAACATCCATCCATTTCAAAAGTTGGCAAATGAATAATTTAGAAAAAGAAGAAGACAAAGAAAAAATAAAATAAAATAATACAAGACGGAAAATATATTATAAAATGATTTCCCCGTATTGTATTCAATGAAAACAAAAGATACGGACACACAATTCTTTGAGAATTCAGTGAAGACAAAAGACAGAAACAACAGCAAATATATAAAATCCAATACGGAAATCTCATCTACATTTAAACTAAAAATAAGGTACAATTATGTACCGGCTTCAACAAACAAAAGCAAGCAAATTAAAATGAAATATGTAAAGTGGAACAAAAAAAGAAAACAAAAAAAAAAAAAAAATAAAACCAAAGACACAGAAAAGATTTTCAATTTATTTAAATAGAAAAGTAAACGTACCAGATAAGCTTTAATTGTAAGATAAAAACAACTGCACAAGAATAAAAGTTTTCTTCTGCAAAGTTTTCACCATGACCAGGAATTATTGGCGCTCTTCAATGGAATGCTAAAGAATCTATTATATCTAAAGTGTCTTTGTAACAAATAAAGAAATATATTTTCTCTAAGTTTTAAATTAATAAACAAACTCACAACCAGATGTGGCTAAGATTCCATTATGTTGTTTACCTCAGTAATAATTTAGGAAACCAAGTTGTAAGAAAAACAGGTTGCTTGTTTAAACTATTTTACAAGAAATATTAGTTTAGAATTACAATCCAAACTCTGCTCTGAGTTCAGTTTCAGTTTATTTTATGGAAGAATTCTGCATACGTAATGTATAGGGTGATTTTTTAATCGTAGTATTTTTTAAAAAGCGAATAAAACACTCAAGTTTGCATCATATACAGGGTGACGCATTAGAACATGCATATTGCATCATCTTTTTTTGCGGGGTAGAAAAGGCTCGGGCGGGGGGCGCCTACATCGTTGGGTTGGCGGGCTCATGGAGTTTTAGTCGCTATGAATCACTTCGACGGGAAGCGTCGCGCATTTTGCGTGCGCGCATTTTACGAGAACTCTCGTTCATATATTGCTACTAGGCGACTATATTGTGCTGAATATGGACTACGGCAAATTAGTGAAGCTTCGAGTGCTAATTTAATTAAAATATGGGTAAAGCATTTTGAAGAGACCGGTTCAACATTTAAACCACAAGCAAATGGTCGCCCAAGAACATCTAGGACCGAAGACAATGTTGAGAGAGTTATGGAGTCAGTACGAGGAAATCCACAAATGTCGACTCGCAAGAGATCGTCTGTCTTAAAATTATCGCGACGAAGTTTGCAACGAATTTTAACATTGGATCTTAAACTGCATCCATATAAGCTGCAATTAACACAAGAATTGAAATAGTCTGACTTCATAGCAAGGCTCGCATTTGCTAATGAAATGCTTAATCGATTTTCCAATTTTGACAATATTCTTTTCTCTGACGAGACTCATTTCCTTATGAATGGGTTCGTAAACCGTCAAAATTGTCGTTACTGGAACAGTGAAAATCCCAAAATCAAACACCAGAAACCATTGCATAGTCCTAAAGTGACAGTATGGGCAGCAATCACTGGCAGAGTAATAATTGGTCCTTTTTTCTTCGAAAATGCGCGGGGCCAAAACGTCACGGTTAATACGGAACGCTATGTTGAGATGTTGGACGGATTTTTGGGTCCAGAAATTGAAAGTTCAAGAATAGTGATTTCCAGAACTTGGTTCCAATAAGATGGAGCTACCTGTCACACATCAAATGACTCCATGGCGGTGGTGAAGCAGATGTTCCCTGGCAGACTGATTTCGAAAAGAGGTGATATCCCATGGCCCCCACGTAGTCCAGACTTGACGCCTCTTGACTTTTTTTTTGTGGGGATACCTCAAACACAAAGTCTACAGTAATAATCCAAGAAACATCGTTCAGCTCAAGGAGAATATCCGTGGTGAAATGACAGCCATTACACCAGTATTACTGAAGAAAGTTTTCAATAATTTTCGTTTGCGGTTAGAGGAGTGCCGTCGTAGAGAGGGTCACCATTTAGATGATGTTACTTTTAAAAAAATAAACTCCATTTATTACTCTACAATGCCTTAGACTTATTTTAACCATACCTTTTGTATTTATTTTTTAATCTATTTTTTAAATATGCACGTTCTATTGCGCCAGCCTGTATTAAAATTTTTTAATGGAACTGATTAATTGGATTTTGCCATTTAATTTTTAAAGATAATTTCATGTAACTGTTGTCCGCGGCACCGTCTCAAAATGTTCATTCTGGAGGTCCAATTTTTCGTCACTTTTTTGAGCATTTCGGCCTTTTTTCCACGAATAACGCATGTTATGTTATGCTGTAAGGTTTCAGTAGTGTTCGGCTTGTCCACATAGACTAACGACTTGACATAACCCCACAAGAAATAAACAAGAGGCGTTAAATCGCCTACTCACAGAGCCAAATTGAGAGATAAACTGCTCATCAAATTCATCCCTCAACATATCCATTGTTTCACGACCAGTGTGGCATGTTGCATCGTCCTGATGAAGCCACATGTCAACCAATTTCAACTCAGCCAATTGGCGAAAAAAACGCGTGTCATGGCTCGATATCGTTCGCCGTTGACGGAAACTTTTCTTTCACGGTTGTCTTTGAAGATAAATGTACCGATGATGCCACCAGCCCATAAAGCACACCAGACTGTCGTTTTTTTTCGAGATGCATCGGTAATTCATGTATGGCACGTGGCTGTTCATCATTCAAGATGCGACAGTTTTGCTTGTTTACGTATCTGTTCAGCAAGAAATGAGCCTCATCGCTGAACACAATTTTTCGATAACGCGGCGGATTTTCATTGAGCTTTTGTAAGGCCCATTCACCAAAAATTAGACGTTGTGGTAGGTCATTCGGCTTCAATTCTTGTAAGAGTTGAATTTTATAGGCTTTCAAACCCAAATCGACGTGTTAAATTTTCCTTGTGGTTGAGTAACAGATGAACAATCGCTGAGAACGGCGACGAATTGACATTAACACTGGTCGCTACGGCTGCAATATTTTCTTCGGTACGCACTCTACGCTTGCGAGTCGATGGTTTTGTGTCCAACAAAGTAAATTTGGTGCGAAATTTGGAGATAACAGCACGAATTGTTGACTAAGCAGGTCGATTATGACGACCATAAAATGGTCGTATCAAACAATGCACATTTGTCACAGAGCACGAATTTTGATAATAAATTTCAACGATTTGCACTCGTTGCTCGTTTGTTAGTCTTTCCGTGATGAAATGGCAGAGTATACTGTACACGTTTCACTTTGACAGATGACGTCTGGACGTCATTACCAACCAGTGCTGCCAAACTGAAAAACTTAAATCTTAAAAAAATCACCCTAGCATTTTTTATGTAGAGAAGTTATACATTTGATTGTGGTTGTGCTATATTTCCTGTATTTGAAATATGGATATCACAATTTTGTTACAAAAATCTTTAACTAAGCTAGCCTGTCAGCCGATAAATACCTGTCATCTGAAGTGTTATTTATTTAGTTAAAGGTTTGGTTTGTATTTTGATCATTAATATAATTTAAAATTTGTTCTCGCATCAAATGCTCAACAACTTTAGAAAGAGCTGGAAGTACACAAATTCTTCTTAGGTTATCAAAATTGCACGAATTACCTATTTTAGGGATAGGAACTACATGCGAATTTTTCCAAGCACACGGAAAACCTGAAGTGGTAAATATGGTGTTGACAAACGTGGCGCAACAGGTGCTTTAAAATCTCTATTGGTACTCGTATATTGTCCACTCCAACTGCCGTAGAATTTACTTTAGAAAGTGCTTTCCAAATATCATCTTCCATAATGACACCAAATGAGAATGTATATCCGCGATTTTGAGTCTCACTCAGAAAATCAACACTTGAGGAGTTAGCAAAAGGACGTAAAGAATTCAAACAAAACCTAGCACTGGCTACAATGTAATCGCCTACATTGCAAATAGTACGTGTTTTAAAAATTCAATTTTGTCCAATAAGCAATTTTGAAACAAGTCAATCTTCAAGATATTTCTCATCTATGCTATTAATACAGTTTAATTAAAGAAAAAAAGCAAATTAAATCCACTGAATTGCATATAAATCAAATACTTTTTAAACCCCAAAAAGGGAATTTACATTTTTATTTGGAAAACTTTTGCTATGATCCCTTAAATCAAGTTAAACTTACAAACTTTGAAATATTTCCATAAATTTATTGATAATTTGATAATCAAGCATTTGAAAAATTGTTTTTGAAAATGAACAAATCGCATAATTTGCTGCATCTGCTATGAAATTTTAAAGACATTTCTTTACGATGATTATTCAAAGAATAGGACATAATCTTGGTTATCCTCAGCCTCTTGTTTATTGCCACAATTTTCATGAATTTCTCATCCAAAAAGAAAGTAAACCAAAAAAAAAAAAAAAAATGAAGGAGGACTGAAATTGAATAACAAAAGCACATGAAGAGAAGAGATTTTCTTAAAAATTGTAATTAAATTACAAAACAAACGAAACGAGCAACTTTTTTAATTGCTTTACGAATTAAAACAAATCGTACAATACTTTTACTCGCTTTTCATCCTCTCCCTCTCTCTCCCATCCTCCCCTTAACTTCTTTTTTGAAAGAAAACAGATATACTAAGTAGATATTGTAGTTTGTACACCGAGAAAAATCTAGGTTAATTTAGTAAACAGATATTTATAAACTGAAAGCAAAAATACAATTGTGGATTTGTTGAGTATCGCACGATATTAAGGAAAGTACGATAGGAAAGGGACAATTGAACTAGATTGTGAGGGGGAGAAAGAGTTACTGCGTCATAAATTTCACCTTGAAAAACGCTTCTTAGCGTCCTTCTGATGCAAGTTGCGACTTACAGAGTTGCTCTGTACTACTAAATTGTTTGATATCATAATCTATCGAAATATTTGCTACTTTTGTGTTATGTCTATAAATCATAGTGTAATATTTGCCTGTTCATTTCAAGAACAACTATTGCATTTTCTATATCGCTGCAAATTTAACAGTGTTCTGATTCCGTGAACTTTCTTTGCACTTGTTGCAATCACTAGAGAAACTGAGTTGACACCATCCTTGTACTCATAAGAGAAGTGGAACAGCTTCTACGCAAAAAAAAAAAAAAAAAAAAAATAAAAAATTGCAGTGTTCCCAAAATATACAGTGGGCCACAGCTTATGTTATGCAGTGCATACATAAAATTGTTAGGCTCTATAATGTTTACGCTGAAAGGACTTTTGGAGAAAGCAGACTGTAGAAATGTTGTCTTATATTCAGCGAATATAAAACAATAAATGAAAATATTTCCAACGTAGGCGGGCTACGATCACATAAATGAGGATAACGAATTGCACATCAAAACGAAATGTCACAGCTTATTTTATGCAGTCCAAAACGACTTTGCGCTTTTAACTTCCGCACTTTTAACTTCTGCACTTTTAACTTCTTTGGAACTGAGATTGAGCGGTACTTTTTTTTTTTTTTTTTGTCTAACCCTTTGTTATTCTCCTATGTTTGTAGTTAATTGCATTTTGTTGCTGAAAACGATCACATGCAAGTTGTATATACAAAATGGGTCCTCCACGACTGTAGAACAAATAGAATTGGTCATTCACCACTTTAAGAACGGGAATTCACAGCGAAAAATTGGTTCCATAGTAAATATGAATCCCCCTACAGTTCCAAAAATAATTGGGCGATTCCCGCATGAGAATCGAGGCAGAAAAGCACCGAACAAAATTTTTACAGAACCTGACGAGCGGTTCATAAAGCGAAAAATAAACGCAAACCCAAGACTCTCGGCAACAAAATTGGCCACAGAAGTTCAAAAAGGGCTTGACAAAAAATATATTGTCGAAACCGTCCGCTGGGTGCTTCAAGATAACGATTTGCATGGCAGAGTTGCCCTAGAAAATCCATTTATTAGCCCCAAAAACAAAATAAATCATTTTAACTTTGCCAAGGATCAAAGCTAAGTTAGGTTTGGTCAGTGTGGCAGTCTGACTTAGCCCATTGTGGTACCAAGGAAACTAGAGATAAGGATCCCTAGTTTCCTAGATAAGGATATCCCTAGTTTCCCCCCTTGAACCATCCAGAGCGCCCCAAGAAGCACTTAAGTCGGACAATATCTATATCGTCCAGATCTCTCAGGTCCCTAAAAAAATAAATGCCCAGTGTTTATCCCCGCCTGGTTGCCAGTTCCGGGCAATTGCAGAGATGATGTTCTATGGACTCCTCCTCTTCTTCATCCCTACAATATCTGCAGAAGTCATTAGTCGCAACTTTCAACCTCACTGCATGCCTTCCACTGATACAGTGTCCCGTCATGACGGATACAAGTAATTAGACGTCGTATTTTGATAGCGACAGCAGTGTGTGCGAACGCTTCGGATCTAGGCGAGGCCAAACATCTGACCGGATTGATTACAGCCTCGGACAGATACCCATCTACCATTTGCCGCTAAATATGCTTCATCTCGCAGTAGGAGCTTGTAAGTGGCTAAGTACATGCCTACGGACTCCAATGCGGATGGAGTCTGTAATGTTGCTCCTAGTCTTGCCAGCTAGTGTGCTCTGCAGTTCCCTGGTATGTCCCTGTAGCCCGGCACCCACATAAGATGAATATTGAAGTGCTGAGCCATCCCTCGGCGGCAATTCGGGGCTGATGTTGAGTTCAGGAAAACAGAATCCAGGGATCTAGTGGCTAGATTGACTGTGAGAGAATATGTTAATTCCCACCGTGGTGAGGATGATATATCTCAGCCATTCTGCCACTTCTTTAATGGCCCAAATTTCGGCCTGATAAACGCTACAGTGATCAGGGAGCCTTTTTGCTATGTTTAGCGCCAAGTCTCTGGAGTACATCCCGAAACTAACCTGATCATTTAATTCTGAGCCGTCAGTGTAGAAGTCGACAGACAGTCTTATACCAAGAGTTCTGCATTTCCATGTATCTCTATCTGGTATAAGTATATGGTACTTCTTGCCGAACAGTGGTTCAGCCAGAGTGTAATCAGTAGTGCCTGTTATGTCAGACACCACGTTGAAGATTTGCCAAGGACCAAAGGACTTCGGGAATTCAGTTATTTTCTCCGATGAGTCAAAATTTAATTTATTTGGGTCTGACGGAGCTCAATAAGAACATTTAAAGGCAAATGTGAAGCACGGTGGAGGCAGCGTTATGGTATGGGCCTGTATGTCTGCTGCTGGTACTGAAAAATTAGCATTTATCGAATCTACAATGGACAAGCTTAAATATAATCAAATTTTAAGGGCTAATTTTCTCCAAAGCGCAGTAGATTTTGGCATACGGTCTGATTTTCGATTTTACCGGGATAACGACTGCCCACATTTAATGACACCGCCAGCACAATCACCGGACTTGAATGTCATTAAAAATTTATGGGCTATGTTGGAGAACAATATCAGAAGCCATAAGATATCCAACAAAAAATATTTGAAATGAACCCTGGAATTAGAATGGAGTGTAATGTCGTAGTATACAAGTTTTATGCTCTTCAAAGAACTCTGCAGTCTTTTTTGCCGTGTATAAGTTTTATGCTCTGCAGAGAACTCATCAGGTTTTTCGCAGTGTACAAGTTTTATGCGTATTCTCGTAGATGTAATTGCGTTTCCTTAGATGTATTCGTGTTACCATAATTTTTCACCTACCTTGATAAGGATTGTAAAGGTATGAGGGTAACATGGTTTTTATCTTTCTGAATGCGGAGCAAAGACTTTGCAGGATAATGCAACGAAAGTTAAATATTCACTTTGATGTTAAGTTTCTTTTCCACATACAGCGTGAAAAACCTGAATCTGTACTTTTTTTTGGTGCTAAATATATAGTTTTTGCTATTAAATATAAAAAAACAGATGAGGGTAATACAGCAACTGAGTATGTGAAAATAGCGAGTTCTTGGTTCGTTCGCAATTGTACAGCAAAGCGAATACGGTTTTTGTTTTCTTTTTGACTGGGTAAAACCGGTTGTTTAGTTTGGTATAAGAATTAGTGTTTGAAGCGTATTCTTATGCGACAGAATTGAATGGGAAGTAAATTTTAATTATGAGAGTATTTAAAACTGGAACATAAAACTGATCAGCCGGTCTTTTGTCTGAAAGCTGTCCAATATTGCAGTTTCGAGTAAGCGTACTTAATAACTTAAATGTCATGAAAATAATTGAAATTTGATTCCTCCACTATCAGTGTAATATTTTTTTGTTATCCTAGACCAATATTATTTACATCGTCTCTCGTTGCTTACAATTTATTGGTGTCCATGATTTCATAATTTGGTAATTCCGATAGTTCCACAACAGTTGTCCTTGGAAAAATCAAAGTGGGGGCGAAAAAAGATTCTAATTTTGCGCCGTTTCTACTGTAAAGTCTTTGTAATTTTATTTGGCAGGCGTTGAAATTGGAAATTGGAACAAAGTCTACGCCAACATTAAGACAAATTTATCCACATAAGGTATACGCTATGCTTCTAGTTAGTTCTGTATACCTTTAGGTTGTTAATTTAACGTACAATGGATTACTTATTTAATGGTTTCGAAACCGCCGATCTGGCAAAACTGTCAGCTGTTAAATACCTATCATTTAAAGTGTTATTTATTTAGTGAAAGGTTTGCCATTTAGGAATATGGATTATTTAACAACTGAAGAACGCGTAAGAATAGTTAAAACTTACTATAAAAATGGTAATTCAGACGTGGGCCTTCAATCAAACAAAATTGTCTTCAGCGATGAAGCTAATTTCTCACTCGGTGGTTACGTCAACAACCAAAATTGCTGCAAATGGGGCTCGGAGAACCTAGAAGCATGTAATTGTGCAAAAGCAACCGCATCTGGAAAAAGTGACTATTTAGGACAGTATTTTATCGAAAATGTCGCTGAGTGTACCTCAACAGAATCCACCAATGCTGCAAATGCAGAGGCTGTCATTTAAATGGGATTGTGTTTCGTACATAATAGCAAGGTCCAAACATTACAATGAAATAAAATTTTCATCAAAATCATAGCTTTATGTGTGTTTTATTTAACTTTACTTTTGAAACCGAAAAATAGATTACCCTGTACTACTACCTAGTTTGGTTAGTTTTATATCCATATACTATGGGTCTTGGATTGGGTTAGGTTAGTGTGGCAGTCTGAATAGCCAGACTCATTTAAACTGTGTATAGGTAGTTCATTGTGATACCACTGAAACTAGAGATATTGATGTCCCTAATTTCCCCCGTTAAACCAACCTGAGCGCATCAAAACGCTCTTATGTCGGTATATATATATATATATATCGTTATGGTATCCTAGGTGCCTAAAGAAATATGAGCCCAGTGTTGATCCCCGCCAGTTCGTTAGGGCAGGGCAATTGCAGAGAAGGTGTTCTATGTATGGACTCCTCCCCCTCCTCTTCATCCCTACAGCTCCTGCAAAAGTCGCTACCTTTAGTCTCATTGCATTCTATGCATTCTCATTCTATGCATTCTCATTGCATTCTATGGACTCCTCCCCCTCCTTTTCATCCTTACAGCTCCTGCAGAAGTCGCCACCTTCAGCCTCACTGCATGCCTTCCAATCAGACAGTGTCCCGTCATGACGGATACAAGTACTGAGACGTCGTATTTTGATAGCTACAGCAGTGTGTGTGAACGCTTCAGATCTAGGGGAGGCAACATCTGACTGGATTGATTACAGCCCCGGACAGACGCCAACCTACCATTTGCTGTTAAATATGCTCTATCTCGCGGTAGGAGTTTGCCAGTGACTAGAGGCATGCCCACGAGCTCCAACTCGGCTGGAGTCCGTAAGGTTGTCCCTAATCTTGCCAGCTCGCCTGCTCTGCAGTTCCCTGGTGCGTTCCTGTGCCGGCACCTACATAAGGTGAATGTTAAAATGGTGAGCTATCTTGTTAAGAGATCTGCGGCATTTCAGGGCTGATTACTAGGGGTCATATTTATACAGAAAAACAAAAACAGCTTTTAAAGGGTATTTTTCTATCGACCGCTTTAGCAGTCATTGCAGGTATCATAAGAAATGCATTCTTAAAGACTGTTTTAATTATAGGACAATGGTTTTACATTTTCCAACACTGTTCACTATATGCCGAATAAAAAAACAAGTTATTGAAAGTTCTGTACAGTCTATTGACAAATTCCAAACAACACGGAAATGAAATATTTAATAACTGAAACATTTTATAATAATACTTCAAAAATATATGGGAAAAGCGTATAATTTCAAATAAATTGTTTTGAATTATCAGGTGACCGAAACTGAATTCGCCTACATTGTTGGGTTGGCTATGAATCCATCGACGGGAAGCGTCATGCATTTTGCGTGACGCGCATTTTACGAGAACTCTCGTTCATAAATTGCTACTAGGCGACTATATTGTGCTGAATATGGACTACGGCGAATTAGTGAAGCTCCGAGTGCTAATTTAATTAAAATATGGGTAAAGCGTTTTGAAGAGACCGGTTCAACATTTAAACCACAAGCAAATGGTTGCCCAGGAACATCTAGGACCGAAGATAATGTTGAGAGAGTTATGGAGTCAGTACGAGGAAATCCACAAATGTCGACTCGCAA
>JAHXMU010000122.1:1212225-1230983 GCA_019455685.1 Philornis downsi | reverse complement strand
TTAATAAAATTGATGAATGATTGAAGAAGTTTAATTAAATATTAACGTATGATATTTATAACATATAAGTAAATTAATCCATGGCCGCTACAACATTTAATTATATATGAATATATAAAATATATAAATAATATTGAAATTAGAGAACTGAGAGGAAAGCAGAGAGAGAGTTTCGCGACGGTCTGTCAAAAGTCCTTTGGTATATTGAGCTCTTGATTTCGATTTTTCCCAGTAATCCCAGCTATTTTCTTCTCTCACGCAAATTATATTGTTATGATGTCAGATATGAGGACAGGCGTTGAAATTGGAAATTAGAACTAAGTCAACGCGAACATTAATACAAATTTATCCACATAAAGTATACGTTATACTTGTAGTTAGTTCTGTATACCTTTAGGTTGTTAATTCAACGTATAATGGATTACCTATTTAATGGTTTCAAAACCTCGAATCTGGCAAAACTATCACCTGTTAACCCTCTGGGACTGACGTGATTTAGTTTTCACAATTTTGCTGACGTGGTAATACACCAGACACCATTTCGGAGGCTTATACTTTTCAACATTCGTTTTGTATGCCTACTAAAATGGCTGATAATTGTTAGTTTAAGGGTTTAAGTTGTTAATATATATAGTATATATTACATTCAACTACAAATTTTATGTTAAAGAGTATTTATTGACATGGCACAAAAAGACACTCCAAAACTTATATATATACAAAAAACTCAAAAAAATATTCGATATTGTAATTTTTTGAACAAGTGTTTTACATTTTTAAAGTTCACATTTTAGTTTATCAGACTTAAAAAAAAGAGAAACATTCAATGGTTAAATTAAAAGTTACAACTATTTCTTTCAGTGTCCACAAATTGGCTAAGACGTTACTTAATTTATACTATTTTACTGACGTGGTAGTTCACCAGACACCATTTCTATGGCTTATATTTTCCTAGTTTCCTTTTGTATATATACCGTAACTCTTTAATGCCTACTTGTATAAATTCAAATACAAACTTCACTTTTATGTGCATAATACTTGACATATCTCAATTTTGCCTTGTTCCAGGTCTACCAGAGTTATATGAGTTTAAATGAAAGCACATTATGGTTTTTTTAAATTAAAAAATCCATTTCATTTATTTATTAAAAACTGACATTGTATATTTTATAGAAATACGAACTTAAAAAGATACTTCACATTAAATTAATGAGACTTAAATACACGAGATCCATTAAATTGGCAAAGAAAAGTTAAAACTTATTTTGGCAGGTTTCACAAAGTGGCTTGGAGCACTGAAAGCAAATTAGTTTGCGGCAATCACAGCAACAATATCTGATTACCCTTTTTATTTTTGTGGGACAAATACTGCAAAGTTTTCTGCCACGTGGTGGAATAGATCGAATAGTTGGTGGCAGAGGAGGTAGATCTTTGCCCAGAACTCCAGTGATTAGTATTCTTAATTCCCGTGGCAATCTTTCGTTGTATACCCGGGCTTTCATGTGATCAAGCACCAATTCTCTGCACGATGCATTCTCTGAACAATGCAAAACAATTTTACTGACGTGTTGTCTGGGAGACACTACGAGAGTGTAACAATTTTACTGATGTGTTGCCTAGGAGACACTACGAGAGTATAACAAATTTACTGGTTGTCTCTCAGACACACACCTTAACACTGACGTGGTTGACTGGTAGACACTTTTGCTCTTACTCCGAAACGTGCACTCGCAACGATCTCTTCCAATACACTAACGCTTGCCTCAGTGCGTAATAGGAAGGTACTGAGAACTCGAAAGTCAATGCTGCAAAAATAACGGCACAATCGGCTGTTTTGTGATTCGTGGTGTCTGTCAGACTACCACGTCAGTCCCAGAGGGTTAAATACCTATCATTTGAAGTGTTATTTATTTAGCGAAAGGTTTGCCACTTACGAATATGGATCATTTAACAACTGAAGAACGCGTAAGAATAGTTAAAACTTACTACAAAAATGGTAATTCAAACGTGGGCTTTCAATCAAACAAAATTCAGCGATGAAGCTAATTTCTCACTCGGTGGTTACGTCAACAAGCAAAATTGCTGCAAATGGGGCTCGGAGAAACTAGAAGTAATTGTGCAAAGCAACTGCATCTGGAAAAAGTAACTATTTAGTGCGCATTATGGTCTGAAGGTGTTATTGGACAGTATTTTATCGAAAATGACGCTGAATGAAGCTCAACAGAATCCACCACTGCTGCCAATCCAGAGGTTGTCATTTCATTTAAATGAGATTGTATTTCGTACATAATAGCAAGGTCCAAACATTACAATGAAATAAAATTTTCATCGAAATCATAGCTTTATGTGTGTTTTATTTAACTTTACTTTGAAAACCGAAAAGTAGATTACCCTGTACTACTAGCTAGTTTGGTTAGTTCTATATCCATATATTACGGGTCTTAGACTGTGTAGTTCATTGTGATACCACTGAAACTAGAGATATGGACGTCCCTAATTTTCGCCGTTGAACCATCCTGATCGCTTCAAGACGCTCTTCAGTCGGACTATATATATATATATATATATATATATATATATATCTATATATATCGCTATAATCTCGTAGGTCCCTGAAAAAATAAGAGCCCAGTGTTGATCACAGAGAAGGTGTTCTATGTGTGGACTCCTCCCCCTCCCCTTCATCTACAGTTCCTACAGAAGTCGCTACCTTTAGTCTCATTGCATTCTATGTATTCTCATTCTATGCATTCTCATTGCATTCTATGGTCTCCTCCCCCTCCTCTTCATACAGCACCTGCAGAAGTCGCTACCTTCAGCCTCATTGAATGTCTTCCAATCAGACAGTGTTTTGTCGTGATGGATACAAGTAGTGAGACGTCGTGTAGGGCAGGCCACATCTGACTAGATTGATTACAGCCCCGGACAGACGCCCACCTAACATTTGCTGTTAAATGTGCTCTATCTCGCGGTAGGAGTTTGCAAGTGGTTAGAGGCATGCTCACGGAATCTAACTCGGCTGTAGTCCGTAAGGTTGTCCCTAGTCTTGCTACCTCGCCTGCTCTGCAGTTCCCTGGTATGTTCCTGTGGCCCGGCGCCCACGTAAGGTGAATGTTGAAATGCTGAGCTATCTTGTTAGGAGATCTGCAGCATTTCAGGGCTGATGTTGAGTTCAGGAAAACACAATCCAGGGATTACTATAGGTCGTATTTATACAGAAAAACAAAAACAGTTTTTAAAAGGTATTTTGTTATCGACCGCTGTAGAAGTTATTGCAGGTATCATAAGAAATTCATTCTTAAAGACTATTTTAATTATTGGCCAGTGTTTTTACATTTTCCAACACTGTTCACGATATGTCGAATAACAAAACAAGTTATTGACATTTTTATGCAGTCTATTGGCATAAACTCTAAACAACACGGAAATTAAACATTTAATAACTGAAATAGTTTATAATATTTCTTGAAAAATATATGGGAAAAACGTATAATTTCAAATAAATTGTTTTGAATTATCTCCCGGTGACCGAAACTGAAAATCGAATAATGAAAAATTGCTTCATCAGCATGCAAACAAACAATTGTTTTGATGAAAAATTTTGAAAAAAATTGATAATAATTAAAGCTGACGAATTCGGTAATTGCATAAATTCACAGAATATTCGAAACATTGAAGTGTAAAACGTTCAATAAAAATGAAAACTTTATGGAACACTTTATAGAGGCTTTTCTGGTTTATGAATACCAATTTTGAGTAGAAACCTATTAAACATATAATAAAACTATTTTAAATTATTATGAATAAAGTATTAAGAATTATTCCAATCCACATTACTTTTGAACCACAATTATATATAGGTAAATGAAAATGAGTTTTTAAAATTTCGAAAGCCTTGATATTTATCGAAATTATTTTTAAATAACTATTAACTAGATCCAAGATGTGCAGCCACGCTGTCACACCAAGTATAAGTATTGTATTTGCCAAGTATTAAGTCGGATGATCGGTCGTTGGATGATAGCGACTATCATGAACATGATCCTGGTTTCGATTCCCAATAAAATCGCCTATGATTTAATAAATGCTACCAAACTGACGTTCGGATTTGTAATTAAACTGCAGGTTCCGTTGAGTGAGTATTAAAAATAGATAGCATATAAGCTCACTGAATGTGAGAAGCTCTCGTGTCTTATTCATTGGATAAATAGGATTTTTGATTGGTAGCTTCATAGTTTCCAAGCAGTTGTACAGAATCCAGTTAAATCCCTGAAAATCAATCTCAGTTTTCTCAGAAATGTGAAATGTCAGTAAGATAAAGTCTCTGATTTCAAGGCAGTTTTGAATAACAGGCGAAGCATTACGAAGAAACCTCTGTTTTTTTGTGGCTGTTTGTTCTGAGCCCCATTCTGGAGAATTGGAATTGATCCAGTAATCTACTTTGTAAGACAGAAAATACTTTATGGGGAATGTGACACTACCAACATTGGTTATGGTCGACTGGACGAAGAGCATGAAAGAAGGTGGAACTACAGTTGATCCCAAATTTATTCCCAAGGCAACAGGCTCCTCTCCTGATAAAAACACGATAAACCATAACCATATCCTTACCACGTACATTATCTTTGAGAGGTACATTGTATGCCATATTCTATTCCTTCTACCATTTGTTGGTTATATAGTAAAAACTAAAATCAGAACAATTAAAACCTTGAACCAAAAATTCCTGTGGCTCTCGGATCGATGTAAAAATTGCTCAATCGGTTTTCGGTTACGGTTTGGATTGCTCTTATAACAATCCCCCATACGACCGTTGAAGTTTTATACAATATTATTAAGGGATTTGAAATAAATTCCACAATGGAATTTTAATCTGGTTGTGAGGGGGTCCCTGGTATTTTCACTCACATGAACACGAACACACACACACACCCACATACATCAAAATGTAATAAATCGTACCTGTGTTTTCGGGGTTTCCTTGCGCTAACCCCAAAAATTTACTTGTAAATGCAATTAATGTGCACATTTTGCATAAACTCACACATACAAATGCAGCATAAAGATGGGGGAGAAACCACAATCAAAGATATAAACGGTTTTCCTGGTATTCGTATCAAAGAGTCATCTGAAATGATGAATGAAATGCTCTTTTTTTATTGCTGCTTTGTCGTCAATAAGAGATTTTTCGAATGAGTTACAAGTATTTTAAAATGGTAACGTTTCGCATAGTAGGGGAAGGAAAAAGCGTAAAAAAGTAAAGGCTGGGTTGTTGCCATGAAAAGACGCAAAATACCGCCGTTTAATAGTCTTGTACCGAGGCGTGGCAACATAAATCACGAATGTTTTTTAAAAGTGAATGTAGGTATCTGCAGTCGCAAGAAAAATGACTTAAGTAGACCTAAGACACTGTAGGGGTTATTCATCATTGCTGCTGTCTTTATTTGGATGCAAGTTCATGTTCAATCCTCATGCCAAATTTGGAAAATTGCACAATATCTTCATTATAAGGTGAATAATAATAATAATAAATAAAATAAAATATATATCAAATATTGATCTCAAATATTAATACTAAATATTGGCAAAAACAAGAATTTTGTTTTATTTATTATAGATATTGACCTTAAAACACAGTTTTTTATATTCCTTAAACCACATGTTGTCGCTTACACCTGGAAACTTATGCGAAGGCGGTCCCAAAACTAGCCAATCTAACAAAGAAGAAATTGTCTTTATTTTTGAACATAACCTTCTTTTAGCTCGATACACTTTTTCCAGCTATATCCATACCCTGTTTATATTAAGAACTGTAAAATTCCTTAAAATTGCCGTCAACCACAGATTTCACTTCTTCATTGTTGGCAAATCTTTTATCACGGAGCCATTTTTTCAAGTTTGGAAATAAGAAATAGTCAAAGGGAGTTAAATCTGGTGATTTTCAATTAAATTTCAGATCGGATTCAATTTTCTTTTTTGCCAAATACGCCATTTTTCCATAATTTCATCACCTAAACTTTTAACGTGATTCTCCCATTCCAGTTCACTACTTTGACTGTTCCTTTGTTTCAGGTGTGATGTGATGGACTCCATGTCTCATCCATGATTATAAAATTCAGCTTTATTGCACTAAAACATCGCCAAATACTCTACTGAAACATCCTTGCGACGCTGTTTTTGTTCTATTGAAAGCAAACGCGGCACCCATCTTTTTCACATCTTTCTCATCTTTAAATCTTTAAATCTAAATCTTTAAATCACTTTTTGAAATGCCTATCATTTCAGCCAGTTCACCATCAGCCGACTATCATCCAATACCATTTTGGGGATTTTAGCGTGGACACCTCAATAGGTCGACCATTACTCGTGCTCGTACGGCCTCTTTTAAAGTCTGCTAACCAGTAAATAAAAGAGCAGACTCTTCCAAAGTAGAATCTAACTGGGCTTAAATATTGGTTGGACTGGGACCTTTCAAATGGAAATATTGAATTACATATTGGTGGCCTATTTTTTCCAAGTTTACAAATTCCTGACCTCGACGTCTCGTACGGCCCTGTCTAAACTCTGCTACCCAAATTTTTTACAGTCATAGACAAGGGAGCAGATTCATTCAGAGTAAAATCTAGCTCGTTGTTAATATTGGTTGGACTGAGATTTTTCAAATAGAAATATTGAATTACATATTGGTAACCAATTTTTTTCGTGTTTACAATTTCACTGAGATCGTTTACTTTTGATGACTCAAATAAACACGTTAGACAGTGTAGCGCCTTGAAGCTTAAAAACATATATTTTACAAGGTTGACAGTTTTCTCCAGAATACTTTTTTTTAAACTACTGCCACCATCTATACGTCATGTCGGCTAGTTTTGGGAGATTCCTCGCATTTGCTATTAAAGTATGATAGAAATCATAGGTTTTTGTGTGTTTTATTTAATTTTATTCTTGAAGCTGAAAAATGGATAATCCCATTATTTTGCATCAGAAACAGATTTCTAATGTACTATTTACGATATCATTATCGGAACGAAACTGAGCTTATTGGAAGATTCAAGTTTAATACAAATCGTAGACAATTTGCATCAGTTCGTTCGAAATCGTAGCCTGTAGGCTACAAGAAAATGATCTTGAGAACCATATTTTTAGAGGAACTACATCAAATGTTATAATTTGTTTAGGTATTATTTGCAACATTTCGAATATTGCTTAAGTATGGTACTAATGAAGGGCACGATGGCTAGTTAACTCGACTGACTATCATTCCTTTAGTAGTGGGATTGAATACCCGTCCCGCCGATACAGATATATTGACGAATTTCTCGAGTAGTCGTGTAGTCTAATCTAGTAGAGTGTCCCAAACTGGTGTTCATAATTGTCATTTATGATCATGGGTATCAGCATTGTAAAATATATTCAGTTTCGCTTGGGAAAACGATTAGACAACTCATATATATTTTATTTTTAGTCATTGCGATTCACACTAGCTGTGAAGGAATATTGAAAAAAAAATCGCTAAATATTTCCTGCTACATATCAGTTTTCTGATATATTCCTAATAAGGAGGAATTAAATTAAAAATATATAAAATATAGTATTAGGTTCGCAACTAAGTTATCGCGGTTTTGTTTTTATAAAACTGTAACCTTATTATGAAAATATGTTCACAAATAATTTATTGAAAGTATTGCCCATCGCTAGCTATTACTTCTTCCCATCTTTCTGGCAAAGCTCGAATTACGTCACGATAAAACTGTTCATCTTTTGAGGCTAACCACGAATCTAGCCATTCTTTTACGTCGTTATATGAGTGGAACTGCTGGTTAGCTAGACCGTGAGCCATCGAACGGAACAAGTAATAAGCGGACGGCGCAGTATTTGGAGAATATAGCGGATGGGGTAAAACTTCCCATTTCAGAGTATCCACGTAGGTTTTAATGGGCATGGCCGCGTAACGCCGAGCGTTGTCATGCTGAAGAATCACTTTTTCGTGCCTCTCCGCGTACTGTGGACGTTTCTCGCACAGAGCTCGGCTTAATCTCATTAATTGAAGTCGATACCGATACCGAGTGATGGTTTCGCTTGATTTCAATAGCTCGTAATAAATAACACCGACCTGGTTCCACCAAATACAGAGCATAACCTTCATAGTGTCAATATTCTCCCGAGGCGACGACGTGGAAGCATAACCGGGCAGCCTCCATGACATTTTTTCTTTGGATTGCTGTAATGAATCCATTTTTCATCACCCATAACAATACGATGAGGAAACCCCTTCCTTTTTGTCGCTGAAGCAGTTGTTTATAGGTGAAAAAACGACGCTCAACGTCCCTTGGCTTCAACTCATAAGGAACCGAAGTTCCTTGCATTTGAATCATTCTCAATGCATGCAATTACTTAGAAATGGCTTGGCGGGTACTCCTAATATTGAAGAAAACTCTACCTGCATTTGACGAGGAATGCCGTCAATTTAGTGTCTTCGAGGGTTTTTCATATTCTTTCATGCGAACGGTCGCCAACATCAAAATCACCGTCTTTAAAGATATGGAACCAATCTCGACACGTTGTTTCACTTAAAGCAGCATCTCTGTAAACGTTTTGAAGTTCTCGATGAGCTTCAGCCACCGTTTTCTTCGATTAAAAGAGGAAAATCAGTACCTCCGGCATATGACGATTATTTGGCACAAAATCGTACTTATTCACACAATCAAAAGAGTATGATGTCAAAAGAAAATCACTACTGTTTCAAGGCGGTATGTTTACCATATGTCTAAGCTTGGCTTATGACGTTCATGTTATGGCAGAATCGACTAGTACTTACTGCTGGCGCCATCTATTGGCGAATAGCGGGATCTTAGTTGCGCGTCTAATACAAAAATATAATAATATCGACTTTAAGGATGTCTTAATCGAAAAGTTTAAAATGTTATTATTTTGTTTTATAGGGTGACGCATAAGTAACGCTAAGATTTGATCAGTGAATACATTTTTTGTTTAAGTCTTTTTTTTAGGCTCTTTACAGAATTAACTAAATATTACTTGAGAAATTTATGATGGAAAGGCTCAGCTTGGAACAGAAACCAAAGTTGTTCAATTTTACTTTGAAAGTCAGCATTCGATTATTCAGATCATATCGGAACTTCTCTTATATTCGAAATGCTCCTAGCGCTCCAACAATTTACCAATTGGTTCAGCGTTTTGGGCAACAAAGGGCTGTCTGTGATCTTCTGCGTGCTGGAAGACCTCGTGCAGTTCGAATTGAAGTGGCATTGCCCGAGTGCAAGCAAGTGTTGAGGAAAACCCCGAAACATGCCAGCAGTTAGAGATGTCTAGGCGGTCTTTGCAAAGAATTTTACATATCTTACATCTTTTCCCATATAAGACGCAACTGGTTCGCGAGTTAAAACCAAATGGCGCACAACTTATGCGCCACCCTTTATAAGTGATATAACAAGTATTGTTTACAATTTGAATTATTGTGTTTTTTCCACTGTGTGGCTTCAAGCAATAACAAAAGTCAACCGTCAGACCATCAGGACAAAATGATTTCATTGGCAATTAATTTAAGATCCTTTCAACGTTGTGCAACAATTTTTACGAGATTTGCCAGCGATTTTATCCTTTGCTGTTGTCATTGAACATTGAGCAACGACGCAATAGCCTGGCCTATCAAGACTATAGCCTGAAGCTAAATGTGAAAACCTTTGTCACTGTATTGCGATTTCATGGCGTCAATTGATGTGGAGATTTCTGTTTGATCTTTTGTCACAGAGTCCAAATAAGATTAAGCTTTGTATTGTGCTGGAAAAATTGAAAAATGCACGGTTAAACAGAGTTGTATGTTTTATTAACAAATTTTAAGAAAAAGCAACATTTACCAGCTGTGCACTATAGGTATATTCTTTGGGATAAAAACAATTACGTTCTTAGCATTTTATGTTACTGTGAAACAGAGAGAACGTATTTCGATGTATAAACTATACATATAATATGGTTTACAATAGTAAATGCAATGTACATTTCAATAAAAACTCTGCAAAATGTTACTGTCATTTTGTTGCCTCATCGCATAGCCAAACAAAGTTGGTCCAACATTTTCCAATCACTTGAATGTTGTGCAATGCCAAAAAATTTCCATTTCATTCGTAATATCAGCGAAAATTAGTTCATAATTTCAACCATTCTTGGCAACATCAATAATGGAGTTGTAATGTAATTTTGGCGTATAGTTTTAGTGCATTTTGGTCGTCAAAAGTTTTGCGATTAGCATCAATATAAAAAAATTCGGCATAAGTGGAGCAATTGATGTCTACAATAATGGAATTTACCGCAATGCAAAAGCCTGACATGCAGATTTAATTGAGATTTTCACATATTCATAAATTTTTAAAGATATTTTATTATAATATACGTTATTTGGAAAAACAAATAGTCAGTCGGGGTTAGTCTTCACATAAAAGTTTTGCTTTAAGTTATCTCTCAATTACGGGCGGGATAAGGCGGGAAAAATTTGTCCATATAATACGCTTTGGAAGAAATTTGACTTTTTAAGATCTTTTTTCTAACATTCTACTATTTATTCGTTGTTTGATAACGACATGCGTTGGTAATTGTTTGATAAGAGGAGTCATTTTGAGAACAGCTTTCCGAAGAGGGTATAACCTGTTGAGAGTTTGGTCTGTGGAAGAAGGAATCTTGATCTTTCGATTTTGTTTCACATTTAGCAGTATATTCACACTCGATTGGTTGATTGTTTTCTGATCATATTCTATCAGAAAATGTCCATCACAGATTTAAATGCGACAAACTACAGGGTGGCGCAATAGAACGTGCATATTGCATTATCTTTTTTTGCGGGGTAGAAAAGGCGCGGGCGGGGGGCGCCTACATCGCTCGGTTGGCGGGCTGATGGATTTTTAGTCGCTATGAATCACTTCGACGGGAAGCGTCGCGCATTTTGCGTGCGCGCATTTTACGAGAACTCTCGTTCATATATTGTTACTAGGCGACTATATTGCGCTGAATATGGACTACGGCGAATTAGTGAAGCTCCGAGTGCTAATTTAATTAAAATATGGGTGAAGCATTTTGAAGAGACCGGTTCAACATTTAAAGGTTCAACATAAAAGGCAAGGCTCGCATTTGCTAATGAAATGCTTAATCGATTTTCCAATTTTGACAATATCCTTTTCTCTGACGAGGCTCATTTCCTTATGAATGGGTTCGTAAACCGTCAAAATTGTCGTTACTGGAACAGTGAAAATTCCAAAATCAAACACCAGAAACCATTGCATAGTCCTAAAGTGACAGCATGGGCAGCAATCTCTGGCAGAGGAATAATTGGTCCTTTTTTCTTCGAAAATGCGCGGGGCCAAAACGTCACGGTTAATACGGAACGCTATGTTAAGATGTTAGACGGATTTTTGGCTCCAGAAATTGAAAGTTCAAGAATAGTGAATTCCAGAACTTGGTTCCAACAAGATGGAGCTACCTGTCACACATCAAATGACTCCATGGCGGTGGTGAAGCGGACGTTCCCTGGTAGACCGATTTCGAAAAGAGGTGATATCCCATGGCCCCCACGTAGTCCAGACTTGACGCCTCTTGACTTTTTTTTGTGGGGACACCTCAAACACAAAGTCTACAGTAATAATCCAAGAAACATCGTTCAGCTCAAGGGGAATATCCGTGATGAAATGGCAGCCATTACACCAGTATTACTGAAGAAAGTTTTCAATAATTTTCGTTTGCGGTTAGAGGAGTGCCGCCGTAGAGAGGGTCACCATTTGGATGATGTTGTTTTTAAAAAATAAACTCCATTTATTACTCTACAATGCCATAGATTTATTTTAACCATGCCTTTTGTATTTAATTTTAAATATGCACGTTCTACTGCGCCACCCTGTATTTCCGAAAAATATATATATGTATATATATATATATATATATTTATATATTTTTGAGTGAACGATGAAGATTAGTTTGAAATACCAACATCATCCTTAGCAAGGTCCTTAATTGTTAATCGGCGGTTTTTGAGTACCAAATCTCGGACTTGTTGGAAGTAAAGTTCTTTAAGAAAAATTTGTCAATCATCTGGGGACGTTCTTTGTGCTTAATTCGTTCCCGGTCTCCTTTGAACTGTTTGTGCCACTTGTAAACCTTTCTTTGAGGCAAAAGTAATGAATAATAATGAAACTTTATTGGTCATTAAAATTCCCGAAATCAGTTTTTGTGTAGTACACTACCAGTAGGAGTTTAAATGCTTGTAACATTTTTAATTTTTCCAAAAAAAAGGCGATCCAAGTGTCTGGAAAATTATCGCAGTATCTGTCTGTTACACACTGCTTATAAGGTCCTGTCGAGTGTGATATGTGAAGGACTAAAGCCAATTCTAGCTGACCTGATTGAACCCTATCAGTGTGGCTTTGGACCTGGTAAATCACCAACTGACTACATATTTATACTGCGGCAAATTCTGGAAAAGATCCAAGAAAAACAGATCGACAGGTACCATCTCGTCAATTATAATGCTTTCTGCGACAGCCCGATGTGGCAAAAACTATATGAAGCCAAGCCCGAGTTTGCAATTCCCGTGAAGCTTTGTAGAATGACGTTGACTGACACAAACTGTTTAGTAGAAATAAGTACAAATTTTAGCGAGCCTTTTTACACCATCGAGATGATTATGAGGGGAAACTGCAGTTAACACGACTGGCATCATCTTTAACAAAAGCTCTCGTATTGCTCTCTTATGCAGACGATATAGATAGTACTGCAAGGTGTTACTGCAGCCTTCTCAAGGATTGATAAGAAGCCAGAAAAAATGGTTCTGGCAATAAAAGAGTACAAAACAAATGTTCTAATGAATCAAAAGTCTGCTCGCTTGGGACGCTGTATGAACGTTAACAACTATAATTTTGAAGTGGTGAAAGAATTCATCCACCTCGGTTCCGCTGTAAACTAAACGAGTGACGTCAGCATGGAGATAAAGATGAGAGAATTGTTTGCTAATAGATATTTATATGAGCTAAGCAAGTGATTCAATGATAAAGCCCTGTCTCGACAAACAAAAATTCAACTGTAAGTAAAATTTCAAATTCAATAAGTAAGCAAAAATTTTAGCGAGCCTTTTTACACCATCGAGATGATTATGAGGAAAATTCTAGTTAACACGACTGTTATCATCTTTGACAAAAGCCATTTATTACTCTCGCATGCAGACGATATAGCTATTACTGCAAGATGTTACTGCAGCCTTCTCAAGGATTGACAAGAAGCCAGAAAAAATGGGTGTGGCAATAAACGAGTACGAAACAAAGTTATCTGTTCCAACGAATAAAAAGTATGCTCGCCTGGGTCGCTGTGTGAACGTTGACAACTATAATTTTGAAGTCGTGAAAGAATTCATCCATCCGGTTCCGCTGTAAACTAAACGAATGTTGTCAGCATGAAGATAAAGACGAGAGTATTGCTTGGTAATAGATATTACTATGGACTAAGCATGTGATTCAATGATAAAGCCCTGTTTCGACAAACAAAAGTTCAACTGTATCAGATGTTGGTTTTACCAGGGATTTAGATTGGAAAAATTGTTTTGAGTTTTTAGTGTATAAATATTTTCTATAACTAACATTTACGTTATATGTAATAACCAGTTATTAATAGCATTGGTATGAAGCGTCGGCCTAAACTATTTTTTTCTTTATTTTGCATTTAACCTTACGTAAGACGTACACATTTCTCTACACCTTTTAACCAAATAAAAATGTTTCGAATCTCAATTTTGCTCTTTTCCTATAGTACTTTTGTAAGCTTTATAACAATCTTGGTGGACAACACTAAAGAGGGCGAGGCAGATTCCGCTACCAAGAGTAGGTTGTTTAGATCATTCCGTATCAGGGTGAGGTTAATTGTAAAAGATTGTTTGACGACCGAAGCTATTGAGAATACATTCTATATATCCTGACATTATCATCAGATTGGGATTGAAAAAATTCTATTGAATATTTTGTTTACAAATATTTTCTATAATTACATTTACGTCATATGTATGTAGGAACCAGCTACTAATAGCATCTGAATGAAGCGACAGTCGAAAACAATTTTCTCCCTACGAATATTTTGCGTCTAACACTGTTTTAAGGTACACATTTCTTCACATTGTTCTTCCTAATTAAAATTTTTCAAATCTCCCTTTTCCTCTCTCCCTCTCTCTATCGTAGTTTCTATGATATTTACGTAAGTCATTTAAAAACAGACAAACAGTAATTTAGACAGGCAGACGGAACGGCTTCTTAAATATGGTAAATTTGCTCTTTGTTGTTGTCAAACTTGTTGTTACACCTGAAGTGGCAACTTTGCACATTTAACAAGGCCCGTAAATAACTTTTGCCATTATTCTAAACAAAATTTGACAAAACAAAATGCAAAACATTGACAAATGTTTGCAAATTATGGTCAAGTGTTGAAGATAATTTGCCAGAAAAAAAAAATACTGAAAGGAAGAAGAGAAATACTTGTGCATAGAACAAGATGGCATTGGCCCATATTACAGAACTTTTAATTTATGTCACATTCATCTGGCAAACATCATGGACAAACTCAACAACATTTTGATTCAATATTTATGTACATAAAATTGTATATAACTAAGGATTCTTTACAACAACTGCAATTGAAATCGTTATCATCATTCACCAATTACTTTCTAAATGGCTAATTGTGTAGACCCTCCCTACCAGTGTAGATCCTACGAAAAGAAAAGTTTTTTTTGCTAAACAATCAGTAAAAATTTGGCAAATTATGTAAATTATTATTATTAATTACTATTATGTAAAAGACTGAAATTAAATAGAAGTAAGTGAAGCAGAAAACTTTTTACATGGCAATAAAGTTATAGCAGGGCTGAAAGAGGAAAATTTTAATGCGTAGATATAATTGTTCCTAACGATTCCAAAATGTTATGCGAGTATTACTTCTGATAGAGATGGTTGCATAACTTATAAGGTAACTTTTTAAATGATTGTTTCATTAAATATTTGAAACACTGAATAGGTGGTTCACCCAATAGCTTGCGAATTCTCAAATAAAAGGAATGTATAAAGGGGTCCAAAAACTAGCTAACCCAGCAAAGAAGAAACAAAAAAGTTAGGAAAAATTTTCTTTATTTTTCAACATAATCTCCTTTTAGTTCGATGTACTTTTTCCAGCGTTATTTAATAGCTCCTACACCCTGTTTGTACTAAGAACTGTCACACTCCTTAAAATAGCCATCAACCGCAGACGTCAGCTCTTCATTGTTGGCAAATCTTTTACCACTTAGCCATTTTTTCAAATTTGAATATAGAAAATAGTGCCAGGGAGCAAAATCTGGCGAATAAGGTGTGCGATGAAGCAGTTCGATCTTTAATTCAATAATTTTGCCCATAGCAATAGTGGATGTGTGAGCAAAAGCATTGTCTTGATGAAACAACACTTTCTTTTTCACCAAATGCAGTATTTTTTCCATAATTTCAGCATCCAAACACCAACGACGTAAAATTCGCTGTTGATGGTTTTTCCTTTGAGAAGATAATCAATAAAAATAATCCCATGCGCATCCCGAAAAATAGATGCCATGACCTTTTCTATAGATGGAATCGCCTTCGCTTTCTTTGGGCACGATTCTCCTATTCCAATCCACTACTTTGATTGTTCCTTTATCACAGGTGTGAAGTGGTGGATTCTCGTCTCATCCATGGTTATAAATCGACGCAAAAATTCAGCTTTAATACGGTAAAGCACCGCCTAACACTCTACTGATACATTTCCACGACGTTGTTTTTGCTCTATTGAAAGCAAGCGCGGCACCCATCTTGCGCACAGCTTTCTCATCTTCAAACGTTTGGTCAATATACGATGTATAGCGCTTTCTAAAATGCCTATCATTTCAACTAGCCCACGCACCTTCAGCCGACGATCATCCAGTACCATTTTATGGATTCTCCTAACCGTATCTGGCGTAGACACCTCACTTGGTGTTGTTCGTTTTGATAGCTCATACGGCCTTGTCTAAACTCTTCTACTCAATATTTTATAGACGTAAACGAAGGAGCAGACTCCACCAGAGTAGAATCTAGCTCTGCTTTAATATTGGTTGGAGTGAGACCTTCCAAATGGAAATATTGAATTACGTAACGGTGATCAATTTTTCCCATGTTTACAAATTCACTGAGATCGTTTACTTTTGATGGCTTAACTAGAAATACTAAACAACGTGGCGATTTGATTTGATATGTTTTATACGGTTGTCAGTTTTCAACGATACAATTTTTTAGACTGCTATCGTCTATATGTCAAGTCGGATAGTTTTTGGACCACCCTCGTATTCCAGCAAAACATATAAAAACTCAAATACACACACTTTTATTAAAAACAACACAATTGATGAATTTGTAGAAAATATAATAAGCACAAAATAAAATTAAAATAAAAAATTGCAACAGTAAACTCATTTCCGTTTAAGTCCAGAAAACAAAATTATTTATCGGTCGCAATTCCAGGAATTGCACCTGTTTAATTTTAATATAGAAGAATTGCCAACATTATGCATAAGTAAACAACAAATTGTAAAATATATTTTAAGCCGAATTGACAAGAAATTTGTGTTAACAAAAAGTTTGATGATAATTAAAGAAATTGAATAAAGTCAGTTGTTGAATATCCACGGTGGAGAATTAACTGCATTCCATTCAATCGCTATTTTTTAAAAATACTCCCAAGCTCTCCCATTACAAAATTCGCGCACTGGCAACAGAACTTGCTGGATGGGCATTCATCTTAACATCTCCTTCGCCTACGCAACCATCGAATCAACCATCACACACACCGACGATGTCTGTCACTGACTAATCAACGCGCCCACTAGCGCTGGCGTCATTAACAACAGGAACACACAAAAAACCTTACTTACAAATCAATGTGACCAAGGATGCTCAATGTGTGTCAGTGAAATCAGTGTTCTGTAGTAATTCTCAGCACAGCGGTTGATCGATAGTACACGCTGTGCTCAGATTGGCATCAATTTTTGTCGGCTGTTTAAAGTTATTCATATCCGACTGTTTACACGGCGGCCTCTGCTGACTGTCTACACAGCGAGTTCCGCCTACTGTTTACACAGCGGCCTTGGCTGACTGTTTACATACACAACGGTATTTAACTGATTGTTTCGTAAGATAGAAATAAGTAATACAGTAATAATAAGTAATACAGTGAGTATATACGTAATTACATATATCCTGATTCTGAAATTCATGAGAGACATAAGTCATGGGAAATTTCGGTCAAGTTGATGTTTTTGCCTCATACTTGTAGCTGCAATCAGGCCAGTAACATTAAGAACTAAAACCTGAAATTCATTTTCATGTTGTCTCTCCAATAGCCAATTAACGAACTCCCTTCGCTGTCCATGGTCAGCTGGCTTCAGTTCCTGACTCAATTGAACTTTGTGTGCATGAAGATGCAAATCTTCATCAAAATTCGCTGCATAGTGGATTTGGAGACACCAACTTGCTGAGCTCAGTGTCGAATTGAGGTGGATGGAGTTTGGACGGCATCATCATGTACAGCTGCGACATTTTCGATCGATCGATCTGGTCGAAGGCGCGTTGTTGTCTTTACATCACTAACAGATCTAGTTTTGGCAAATTTATCTATTAATCTCCTTACAGTTGACTCTTTTGGAGCATTATTGTGACCCCAAATTGATCGCAATTTGCGAATTGTAGCCGCAAAACTTTTACCATTTTGGTAAAACAATTTCACAATGAGAATGCGTTGTTCATTCATGTAGCGCTCCATTTTTACTATCCTCGTACCTTCTACTAGCAAACAATAACAATTGTTCAAATGTCAAAAAATGACACTTCGAATGGCGCCAATTTAAAATCTTGCGTTCTTGTTGGGACACCCTTTACAAAAGATATGCTTATAACTTACCGAAGTATCATTTCATCAATTCTTTATTAATCCTTCGAACCAACGTAAAAATCTTTTGGCTAAAAGAATATATTGAGCCATATAATTACAAGTCATTGTAAAGTTGTCAATTTTTTTTTTTTTGTCTTACAAACGAGTACAGTTAGGTTTGGTTTGCATTTATAGCCATCTGTCCTTGAAAGTTTTGTACAATAACTTCCGAAAGATATTGAAAAATTTTGCACACTTTCAATGAAAAAACTAATATTTTTTTATTGTCTGATATTTATACCTTTCACCATCAGCCCAATTCTTAAAACTCCCAGGGAAATGAATTCCCAGAGAATAAGTTTTTCCCAAAAATAAAATCCTCCAATTCTGAACAGTCTGGGAAGGGAGAGAGAATTCGAAATCAGCTGTTTTACTTCTTTTATGTAATGTTTACAAAAAAATTTTGCAAATTTACCAATTTAATGTTATAAATTTTAAAAGAAAAAGTGTTTGGAGTGAAAAAAGAGGTCAAAGAAAAAAAATAATGTTTAGTGCGGCAAGTACAGGGTGGGCCATAAGGGTGTTGGCGGTTTAAATATTCAATTAAAAAAAAACTACGAAACATAAAAAAAATATATTTGTATTTTTAAAAAGTAGAAGCATGGGAATTTTTAAGACTTAAAAATAATGTTGTCCAAATGGCTTCCCTCGGCTGCTTGACACTCTTTGAACCGAAGTCGCAAATTTTGGAAAACTCGTTGAAAAGTTGTTCTCGGTATTTTGTTACTTTCCTGAATAATGTTCCTCTTCAA
>JAHXMU010000122.1:1197299-1212125 GCA_019455685.1 Philornis downsi | reverse complement strand
ACATTTTTCAGCAGCTCTATGGATACCCTAGCCGTATGACATGTGGCCCCATCCTGTTGAAACTACATCCTCGAGGTATTGCCTTGAAGTTCTTGCAAAGCTGGCACCAAAAAGTCTGCTAGCATGTTGCGATAATTGTTCGCTCTAACCGTCATCGCATGCCCTCTTTCGTCCTCAAAAAAGTATGGTCCAATAATACCGGTTGACGTTATCCCAGCCCACACGACAAGCTTAGGGCTGTGAAGTGGACGCTCATGCAAGCGTCGGGGATTAGTCTCGGACCAGAACCGACAATTTTGCTTGTTCACATGGCCATTAAGGTGAAAATTGGCCTCATCACTAAAAATCACGTTGTTGAAATTGTTGAACCGCTCTAGCAGCAAATTGACAAAGTTGAGTCGGTTATTGGCATCTTGGACTATCTGAATCTTATAAGCCTTCAAATGCAAATCACGTTTCAAAATTCGTCGTAAAGTTGTTCTTTTGACATCCAAAGACTGACTTCTCTTACGTGTTGACTGTTGCGGATTTCGCTGAACTGAAACACGAACACGCTCCACAATGTCGGCTGATCTTGCAGAAACTGGGCGACCACGAACCGTAATTGGTACTGTTGAGCCGGTTGTTTCGAATATTCTGATCCATTTTCGTATCACATTGGCGCTTGGAACTTCACTTAAATCGTGTAAACCGTGTTCATGCCGATACAAACGTCGTGCAGTAATCACTGATTTATTGTTTTCGTAATACGCTCGGACACAAAATGCACGCTGCACTCCCATGTACGGCTCCATGGCGACTAAATTTCCAGTAAGCGGCGCAGCGAACAACATATCCCCCCGCCACCCCGCGGCGTGCTTTTACCGAGAAATTGAAGAATTAAATCGCCAACACTCATATGGCCCACCCTGTATAAAGCATGGCATTTCAAGCGTAATACGATGCGTTGACGGAACTCATGTCCGAATCGTCGTTCCGTCTAATAATAAGCACCTGTCTGTACTATAACAGGAAGGGATACTACAGCTTGAATGTAATGCTGGTAAATAAATTTCGTCAAAAATGTTTTAACCCAAATTTTAAAACACTAAAAAAGTTACAGTTCTGTGGCCATGAGCTGAGGATTCAGTACGTGCCTCTCATCCTGGAGCGTGTCACGATTCTTTTGTTTGGAACATCAGTGAGTTAAGAGCTCATCTTGAGCAAGAATACCTCAGAAACGGTAGCAATTATTGGCTCATTGGTAAGGTTTTAAACATTAACAAAATAATATTCAAATATTAAGAGATATGTATTTTTAACTAGGAGACGCAGGTTATCAATTAGAACCATGGCTTATGATCCCTCACAGATGTCCGCAAGATGGGTCTGTTCAAATAAAATTCAACGAAATTCATTCCAAGGCTATTGAGCTTATAAATGGTGTCCTGAAAAACATTTTTTTGACGCAATCCTCTTCAAATTTTTGACGGAATTATTTCCAAAATTTGACATCATTTCCCCTCTTTGTATGACATTCGTAATAGCTACTTTTTTGCCCCGGGAAAAGTTTCCCAGTTTCGAAGTTTATGTAGAATAGGAGGAAAGTAAAATCTCCCTGGGAGATTGTTTAAGAATAGGAGAGTTGGGAAAAGAGAAAAATTTCCCAGGGAGCTTTCATTCATAATTGGGCTGCATATGTTTCAATCAATCAAATTCTACATAAATTTCTTTGTTTGCAACAATTTTTTTTGTAATGCTCTAATTTGTGTTAATGTAATAGAATTAAGTATTTACTTTAACATGCGAGCAATCAACAAATTTTGTCATGTTGTAAATGTCATGGTGAACATTAAAATAATAATTTCCTACACAACTTTTTCTTTCAATTTTGCCCAGTGACAGTTATTACGTTTACATTAAGGCACATCCTGTGACATCTTCGGCTAATTGTCCCATATGATATTTGAATGTCTCCGCTTGACGTCATTCATTGTACAAAGTTGCTTTATTTGAGCGCAAACAGCGCAAAAAAGACAAGTGAAATTTACTTTGTGCTTAAAGTTGTTCGCAAAAATGTTAACGACAAAAGTTATAATTGCATAACGTGTGCAACGTTTGTTATAATCGCGCAAAAATCACATACGCTCACTCCTCCGTACACACTGCTGCCACTCTGTGTACCAGTCAAGGCATTAGGAAACGCCTGCATCTGGCGAGAATGTGCGACAGTGTGTGACTTCTGGATATGTGCGTGTGGTTGTGTAAGTCATTATCTATAGGAAAATTATAGTTATCACCGTGTGCACTAATACCATTACTGCCACTACACAAGCATGTGTTTAAGGACGAGCCTGTAGTGGCAAATATGTTCAAGGACTGTGCTAATGTGTGCGCGCGTCTGTTTAAATGAGTATACGCGTTTGACATCCCACATGGCAGGCGGAAATGAAACGTAAATCAAATAAATGAAAAAAAAAAGAAAATAAGTAAAACGGCCATGTACTTCCATATAACACTCAAGCACCTACATTGCGCACTTGAAATTATAACAAAATATGCTGCGTTTTACTGTGGGTTTAGAGAAAGCTAAGTATAAACGAAATTAAAAACACTTTATTGAATTGGTGACATGCTAAAAGGACCGACTAGAAGTATATAAACGAAATAGGAAAGTGTTAAATAGAACCTAAGCACTGCAAATGTTATCATTATCAATACACGATGCAGTTTAGTTTCTAGTAGGAAAAGCAAAATAGCAAAAGCTTGTTTCAATGGTGTCTCACTGATGTTACAGAAAAACAAATTTGTAATGAAAACATTGACTACATCTAATTCAATACCTGTATAAAAAACCTAGCAAAAAACTAAATCTAATATTGCACTTCGGACATTCAAGTATGTGAGCGGAATAAAACGCTTCAAACAGGCCGAACTAGCAACCTCTTTAAATGGACACTTTTCTGCTAGCCTGGGAGATTAAAGAGCCGGAATGTCTTTTGCATCAAGCAAATTTCACGCAAATGGAAATGCCTCGACATCACGTGCCACTTGAACGCTTTTTGTGCGATTTCTGAAAGTTTAAGTAGTTTAATTTTGGAGGATTAAGGCAGAGTGACAGTCTATCGTGCCATCTCTTCAACATATTGTTGGAGATGATTGTGAGGAAAGCTGCGGTTAATTCGACTGACACTATCTTTTATAAAAGCGATATATTACTCTCGTATGCAGATGGCATAGACATTATTAGGCGAAAACTCCGAGATGTTACTGCAGCCTTCTCAAAAATCGAGAAGGAAGCTGCGAAAATGGATCTGGTGGTAAACGAGGGCAAAACAAAGTTATTGGTTTTAACGAACAAAAAGTCTACCCTTTTGGAAAGCTGTGTGAGCGTTCACAACTATAATTTTGAAGTAGTGGAAGAATTCATCTACCTCAGTTCCGCTGTAAGCAAAACGAATGATGTCAGCATGGAGATATAGAGGAGAGTATTGCTTGCTTACAGACGTTACTCTGGGCTAAGCAAGCGATTCAGTAAAAAAGCTCTCTCTAGACAAACAAAAATCCGACTGTAGCAAACATTGGTTCCACCCATCTTGTTATATGGCGCAGAACTCTGGGTTATGACACAAGCGGATGAATGACACAATCGGGCTAAGCAAGCGATTCAATGAGAAAGCCAGCCTAGACAAACAAAAATCAGATTTGGCTCTACCTGTCTTGTTATATGGCGCAGAACCCAGGGTTATGACGCAAACGGATAAATCAGTACTGGCAGATTTCAAAAGGAAAATACTCCGGAAAATATATGGACCGATCATCGTTAATGGAGAGTATCAGCGTCGCGTGAACAATGAGCTGTATGAGCTATATTCGTATGCCGACATCGACGTGGTCAAACGCATTAATATATAGCGTTTGCGCTGGCTGGGTTATGTTGCGCGGATGGACCCAAATGCTCCGGCACGGAAAGTTTTGGACAACAAACTCTATGGACGACGCAGAAGAGGGCGACCAAAACTCTATTGGAAATACCAGGCTTTTGAAGTACTATCGAAACTCGGTGTGACGAATTGGAACAGAAGCGCAGTTGATCGAAGTGCTTGGAATTATTTTCTACGGGCGGCGTATAATAAATAAGTATGTCTATTCCAGTAGCCATCTAAGAAGAAGGAGAATCTAATTTTATATACAGTGGGAAAGACCTTCTGATTTGGCATCTTCGACTATTACTCAATTGGAATTTACCATTGGTGGTTGTCCGGTCACCTTATATTCGACCGGCAGAGAGACATTTAGTTGAGTAACCTCGTTTGAGAGTCTTAACTAAGTAGGTTACATCCGCTATCGAGCATTAATTGTTTTCGCGCGTCTTGGGATTGCAGGCCGATCTAATACTAGGATCGAATACTATGGCTTCATAAACCAGTCATTCGAAAAAAGAAAATATAAATATCTATATATATAAAAATGAATCGTGGTTTGTTCCGATGCTTAAAACTCCAGAACGGCTGGACCGCTTTGCATAAATTTTTGTATATGCGTCTGAGTCGTGCCCGGGATGGTTTGTATTTACAATTTGGTTCAATTGGACAAAGGGGCGTGGTACCTCCCATACAAACAAAAAATTAAAAATCAATTATTTCTGCTCCTGCTTACGGTATTTGAACAAAATTTGGTGCGTAGGTTTGGTGTACATATCTTAAGTGCTACTGCAAATATGGGCGGGATTGGACAATGGGGCGTGGTACCTCCCATACAAACCATAAATTAAATATCCAATATTTCTGCTCCTGTTTACGGTATTTGAACAAAATTTGGTACATCGGTTTGGTGTACATATCTTAAGTGCTGCTGCAAATATGGGCGGGATTGGACAATGGGGAGTGGTACCTCCTATACAAACCACAAATTAAAAAGTATTATTTCTGCTCCTGCTAACGGTATTTAAACAGAATTTTGTATTTCGGTTGAGTGAACATATTTCAAGTTCTTCTGCAAATATAAGCGTTTCTTATTATAATAGACCGATTGGCATGAAACATTTCCAATAAAAATAAAATTTGAAGGCAAAGCAACGTTTGCCGGGTCGGCTAGTTTAATATAAAAATAAACCAATAAAATAAAAATAAATAACTAAATTAAGGAAAAGAACGAAATGCAGTTATCAAACATTTATGCACCTGGAATGGGCAAAGTACTTACAGAAAAGGTGTCTCTGTCTAATTGGACCATTTTCACGACAAACGATAGGGGTCAAAAACTAGCCGACCTAACAAAGAAAACGCAAAAAATTTAGGAAAAAAGTTTTCTTTTTTTCAGCATAAACTCCTTTTAGCTCGATACAGTGCTTCCCAGGCTTTTATGTCCTGTTTATAGTAAAAACTGTGAAACTCCTTAAAAAAAATCAACCAACCACAGACTCTACTTCTTCATTGTTGATAATCTTTTACCACCGAGCCATTTTTTCAAGATTTAAAATAGAAAATAGTCCGAAGGAGCAAAATCTGACGAAAAATGTGTGCAATGAAGCAATTCGAACTTTAATTCATTAATTTAGTTCATCGCAATAGTAGATGTGTGAACTGGAGCATTGCCTTGATGAAACAACAGTTTATTTTTCACCAAATGCTGTCTTTTTCATACATTTTCATCACCTAAGCGCTGCAATAAGTTAGCATAATATTCACCATTGATGTTGTTTTTCCTTTCTGAAGATAATCACTAAAAGAATCACTTCCGTATCACACAAAAACAGACGCCATTATGACCTTGTCTGCAAGTGGACTCGTCTTTGCCTTCTTTGGACATGATTCTCCCATTTCAGTCCATTGCTTTGACTTTTCCTTTGTCTCAGATGTGATGTGGTGGACCTATGTCTCATCCATGGTTGTAAATCGATGAAAAAGTTCGGCTTTATTGCGGTGGAGCACTGCCATACACTCTACTAAAACTTTTGCGTCTATTGAAAGCAAGCGCGGCACCCATCTTGCGCACAGTTTTCTCATCTTCAAATCTTCGGTCAATATATGATGTATAGCACTTTTTGAAATGAGTGTTATTTCATGTATCTCACCAACCTTCAGCCGACGATCATCCTGTATCATTTTGTGGATTTTCTTAATCGTTTCTGGCATGGACTCGTCAATTGGTCGACCGCTACGGTGTTTGTCTTGGTAGCTCATACGGCCTCGTTTAAACTCTGCTGTCCAATATTTTACAGTCGTAAACGAAGTAGAATCTATCTCGGCTTTAATATTGTTTGGACTGAGACCTTTCAAATATAAATATTGAATTTTATTGTTTTCATGTTCACAAATTCAATAAAATCGTTTACTTTTTATGGCTCTAATAAAAATACTAAACAACGTGGCGCTTTGAAACTTAAAACATAGGTTTTATAAGGTTGTCACTTTTTACTAAAATAGTTTTTGTCAGACTACTGGCACCATCTATTCATCAGGTTGGCTAAGTTTGGATCACCCCTATTGAAACGGTTAGATTACCTCTATTAAGAAAATGCAATGAAAAGAATAATGATGTAGTCGAGGTAAGAAAGGCATGGATTCGTAGTTTGCTAGAGACTGCGACATCCGGACGCTATTCAATAGCAATTGCTGGAAAAACTATACTTGGACATGGATAAGATCACTCTCAGAGAAGCTGTAATACGATCAAGAATATCGCATTGCATCTTATATTGCATAGGCATACAGCTAGAAAATTTTACCACATAGCAAAATATAAAAGTTATGTAACTCTTTTGTGTCAAGTCAATTATACAGAGTGTTGCAAGTATGGACAGAATACTTTTAACAGGTGCTACAAAACAGGGCAAGGAGGGGAAAGAGGTTTATATGAAAAGTTATACCCATGACTGTGGGCGTGAAGACTAAAAGTTTTACCAAAAGGTAAGGAGTGGAATTTGTAGAAAGAGACGAAAATGGAAATTAGACTTGAGTCGTCGTCGGCTTATTCGCGTAAACCATCGACTTCAAGAAACCCCAAAGAAAAAAGTCTAATGGTAACACATCACACGATCTAGGCGGCCAATTGTGCTCTCCAAAACGCGAAATAACATGACCGGGAAATGACTGATGCAGCAATTGAATTGATTCTCTGGCTGTATGACATGTGGCGCCGTCTTGTTGAAACCACATGCCCTTCCGCATGCATTTCTTCAATTCTAGGCACGAAGAAACTGGTTATCATTTCACGATACCGGCGCAAAATTTAAATCTTGCGTTCTTGTTGGGACACCCATTACACACCTATATATAGCATTCGTTGAAGCTATAAAAATGCTATTATTAGGCAGTGACTTCCTAATTTTTGTCTGCTGGGTTATGACAAAAAGAAACTTTGAAGTACTTCTCAGTATATCGGATGTTCGAAGCGATTCCTTTAATGCTTACTTTAATTTGTAATTAAAGAACAGTTTTTTCGAGGAAATTTCACATACACCGAAATAATTGCAAAAATATGAAACTTTTACTTTCTCTATATGTATGAAAATGAAATACGAAACTTTTCTACGTAGTAATGAATTGACAACTATTCATTACAAGTTCTTCTTAAGCATAAATTTGCATTATTTATGGAATGCTGTATTAAGAGTGTTAAGTAATAGTATCTGTTGTGAGGTTACCTTTCTTGAATCCATTCAATCTAAGCTAAAATAGGGTCACTTCTTCATTCCAGGAAGTCATTATTTTACCTTCTTTGGATGCTAATTTTCAACAAGAGTTCATCGAATATTTTCGTCTCCTGGAAAATTTCAACGTCGTCTAATCCACAGCCCACTGTATTACAGCACCTATGACCATTTGTGTTAAGTAGAAATTACCGAAGCTGAACTTCACACCAAATTCATACCTTTTGCAACATTGTATGAATTCGAGTTAATGCGTTTCTGGTAAATGAGTATTAGTGAGAGTATTTCGATGATGCTGGCTGTGATTTCTCACTCACGTTTTATTACAAGTCAAACAATTACATACAATGTGCGATACGACACAACAGCAACAGCACCTACGATTTAAACTCTTACTACGTGAATGCCACTGCTGCAAGATGTGAGTGCTGCTTTATCGCCAGCTGCCGAATATGCTTTCTAACGTTCACTTTTTCTAGCAGCATAAAACGCTTTTAATCTGCGCACTTTAAAAATTGAAAACTTTTTTGGTTTTTTCCTAAGATTTTTTTATTCTCCAACTCCGAAATTTGTGTTTCCTTGCGAACGCACTAAGCTACGAAAACTCCCACAATTGGCGTATACCTTGAAATGGCTAAAAACGCAATGATGTTACAGTCACTGCCACCAAACGGTACACTCCCAAAGTGTCACAGCCACTGTTGCTGCCACTGCCACGAATCCTTGGCCAGGTCCGTCCCATACTTTCTTTTCCATTTCACTTTTTGCTGTTGCAGTGCTTGGATTGTGAACGAAGAAAAACTGTCACTTGCAGAATAAAGTGCGTTAATCAAATTTAGTTCGGAGGAAAAATTTGTTGCAAAGATCCATGGAAGCAAATTTCAGCTAAGAAAGGAATGTGAACGGGGGGAGGGGGAAAAAAGCAATGCAAACCAAAAGCGATAAGGAAAGACTGAAAAAAATGAAAAAAAAAATCGCATGGCTATAAGTGAATTAATAATAAAGTTTTTCCACTTTTAGTCGCAGCAATCGCTTTGCTACATCTACGATAGCAACGCAAGCAATGGCAGCAGCAGGAACAGCCTCTGTAACAGCCTGAATAGCCCAAAGAGGCATATTAATAAACTTAAAGAGAAACCGTTTATGGCGTGAGAAGGCGAACAGAAACTGCTCAGTGTGTGGTTGTCCGAAGGAGTAGGAACAACATCTTCAAAATTCAATTGAGAATATCCAATTTGAGGATGTGTTTAAGGATGTGTCATATTTTTCAGAATAAGGATTTTATAAAGACATTTTTGGCATATATGTGAGGGCAAGCACATGTTTAAAGACAGTTTCCCATTGCTTATTTTTGGGCAATATGGAGGTAGTTTAATATTCTTCTTTATGTTATGAAGCGGTTTTTTTCCATTTTGATATTTCTGGTGCAGTAGACATGAACCTATTTATCAGGCTTGTTAATTAAGTTACGAGATATGCCAATGCCGGAACTGATGAGGCAAATATTACATCAGTTGAGTAAAGTTTGACTTTTTTACTAGCGCTTGAGAGAAGGGCTAAGAGTGTTGTTCGATTTGTTTTATAACGATTTCAAAAAATTATTTCCGTAGAAAAAAAGTTAAAAAAAATTAAATCGTGAACATTTCCATCCGATACATTTTAAAATCTGCAACGTGAATTGACTGCACAACAATGTGCGGTCTACTCATTTCCACTTTTGGTGATGAAGCACCTTCTCGGTCTTTTCTGGATTTTCATTTGTGGTGCCGAAAAACAATGATTACGTGGGGAAACTAATGTTGAAAGGTAAAATTGAGTCACATTTACGTGTTAGTTCCACTCGCTTACAATCAAAATTGCACGGACATTTTGCCTTCAAAAATGACGCGAAGAAATTGGACAACCATTCAAAAAATGGCTCTTGTCGAATTTTCTGCAGAAATATTAAAAAAAATTATGTAGCAGTGTTTCAGAAGAAATCTATAAGATTTGCAGCAGACGACGAATTGCACTTCTATGCAAATGAGTGCTCATAAACAGCAGCCGATTATTCTTTCAAAACGAGCCAAGTCCATCAGCAGTTATTCACTTACACAGCAAAAGGTCGCTGGTTTTTTCGACAAAATCAGATATGTTTGCCTGTCCCATTACAGCAGCGGAACTTGGTTTATTCTCCATCACGATTATTCGGGCTCTCAGATTGTGACTCAAACTCTGATTTTCTCCTAATATTTACTTTTTATTCTTGCACATAAAAAGGAATTACGAGGTCAACGTAAATGCAACATTGAAGCCTGAGGAAGCAATTAAGTTAGATTCTACTCTGGGGAAGTCTACTGCTTCGTTTACGATTGTAAACTAATGCGTAACAGAATTTAAACAAGGCCGTACGAGCTGCGAAGACGAACACCCCGCCAGACACGGCCAGGAGAATCCATAAAATGGTAATGGATGACTTGTCGGTTGAGGATGCGTAAGCTAGCTAAACTGATAGGCATATCAAAAAGTTTTTTATACTTGAGAAAAAAAAATTTCTCACACTGTTTTTCTTTTCATTTTGAAATGAAATAATGTTCGAAACTACGAGAAATTTGTCTTTTCCCAAATGTTGACAAATTTTGTGTGTTTCTGTCCAGAAATTTGTTTTTTCTCTCACACGGACTTTTTTTTCAGATTAGGACAAGAATTTTTCTTTTGTTTCAGGAAGTTGCACCTTTATTAGAAAGTCTAAACGTAACAGTTAAACATGAATCCAATGAAAACATTATTTGGTGGAGAGTTACAAATTTGCCAAAAATTTAACCCATTTTTACCTGACCGTTAATTTCACTTGCCAGTACTTTAACTATGAATAAAACCTATCACATATAAAAATTTTAAATTTTCTTCAATTTAGTCTTTAAATCAATATCTCTTAAGAAAAAAATTTTAAGGATATTTTGTCTGTTATCTTGTCGCCTTTGGCAGACGTTTCCGCTAAACTCCAAAAATGGGCATATTTTTAAGTAATTACAAAAAGTATATTAAAATGCCATTGGCTTAAAAACTACGGTTTCTAAGTAAACATTTTGATTACTTTTATTAAATATAAACAACAATTATATTTACTTTGACTTAACGTTTAAAATAAATCATCAAATAAATCAAATTTCATAAAATCGTAAAAAAATCATTTTTCAATATTAACGTAATGTGATCAATACCCAATTTTTGGTTGGAGACGTTTGGTTAATTCTTAGTGCATTCAATATATAAAAGGGGAACTCAATATATATCACATACCAAACAGTAAGATTGGTGTGTATTAGTGAACATATTTTTTTACAAGACTTCAGAGTTGCAGTTTATTTTGTTCGTGATATGTGTTAGTGGTTTAAAGGTATGAATGCCATCAAAAAAGTACTTAAAATTTAAAAAAGTAATTGCAATGTTGGAGGAAGAAAATGTCAACCCCAATGTAATGTAAAGGTGTCCCAACAAGAACGCAAGATTTAAATGACTGATGCAGCAATTGAATTGTTTCTCTCTCTTGTTGAAACCACATGCCCTCCACATTCATTTCTTCAATTCTAGGCACGAAAAAACTGGTTATCATTTCACGATACCGAACGCCATTGACTGCTTGCGCTTGACATGCCTCATTTTCATAAAAAAAAGGTCCAATGATTCCTCCAGCCCAAAATCCACACCACACAGTGACACGTTGAGGATGCATTTGCTTCTCGTGAATCACTCGAGAATTTTCCTCACCCCAAATGTAACAATTCTGCCTATTAACGAAGCCATCAAGATGGAAATCGGCCTCGTCACTGAAGATGATTTTATCGGCAAAATCAGGATTTTCATGTTGTCTCTCCAATACCCAATTACCGAACTCCCTTCGCTGTCCATGGTCAGCTGGCTTCAGTTCCTGAGTCAATTGAACTTTGTATGCATGAAGATGCAAATCTTTCGTCAAAATTCGCTGCATAGTGGATTTGGAGACACTAATTTGCTGAGCTCGGTGTCGATTTGAGGTGGATGGAGTTTGCGAAGTTTTCGGTCGATCGACCTGGTCAAAGGCGCGTTGTTGTCTTTACATCACTAGAAGATCCAGTTTTGGCAAATTTATCCATTAATCTCTTTACAGTTGACTCTTTTGGAGCATTTTTGTGACCCCAAATTGACCGCAAATTGCGAACTGTAGCCGCAAAACTTTCACCATTTTGGTGAAACAATTTCGCAATGAGAATGCGTTGTTCATTTGTCTAGCGTTTCATTTTTACTAACCTCGTACCTTCTACTAGCAAACAATAACAATTGTTCAAATGTCAAACAATGACACTTCGAATGGCGCCAAATTTAAATCTTGCATTTTGTTGGGACACCCTTTACATTCCAACTGATACAGACGGAGTTTCTGCTGAAGTGATTTATAGGTGACAACATTACGGATGAAAACCTTCCAATAAATAAGGAGATTGCTGGCAAAGTTGAGTTTAAATATGAATCGGGAGATGAATGTGAGAGTAATAGAATTGAAGAGTCTTCTACAAATCAGTTTAAAACAACAAGCGTATTTAAAACACCCAAATGTATCCTACTATATGACCTACAGATGGTGAAGACACCTGTAGATGTTGAAGAAGATAACGTTCGAAATCTTGTTGACAAACTAAATGTGAAATCGCCAATTGAATTATTTGATCTCTTTTTTGATGATGAAATGGTTTGTATGATTGCTGAGCATAGCAATTTATATGCCTCTCAGTGCAACGTACCCTTCGTTGTCGAGTAGAATGATTGTTAATACGGGGGATTGATCGGAAGGTGTTTTTATTTCATATGAAAGTGAATGAGAAACTCGGGGGGTTAAAGAATTTATAATCCAATGACTTTCATTTATTGGCAAGGTTTAACCTTTTATTTCTAGGGTTTATAAAATGGAGATTATTGTACCAAACAGGGACTTTAAACGCTCAAATACGTAGTTTATATCGGATGTAAAATGAGTACTGATGCTTGGGCGATCGCTAGCTGAAAGTTAGAGTACCGCTTTATTACACTGCTAGAACGGTGGAGTGAAAGCTCTTTCCTTAGCCGCAGTGGGCGTGTACTTAAAAATTAAAACTTACAACTGTCAGGGTAAGGAAAACTGTAAACGTAAACAATGATATAAAACTTTTTGTTGCATTCCTGTTCTTTACTGCCTATCACAAAGTACTAGAATAGAATCTGTTTTGGTCAAAATCTTCCTCGTTTCATGTGAAAATCATTGCTAAAATCTTTCCGCGAAATCGTGTTGAATTGATAGAGTGATTTATTTATTTAGCTGATAATAACAAAGTTGATAAAACAGATAAATTTACTAAGTTGAGACCATTAGTAGAATTGTGCAACAAACGTTTTATGCAGTTTGGAGTATTTGGGCGCAAATTATCCATTGCTGGTGAAATGATTCCTTACTTTGGAAGGCATTCTTTGCAAGATGTTTATTATGAGATAGGTCTTATTATAGGTCTTATCTTTGGGTTTAAAGCCTGGTGTGTGACTTCATCAGACGGAAAGGATGTCGCACTTAAACAATTCCATTGGATGAGGTGCTGACATTGTCCTAAGTTTGTTACAAGTTCTACAATTTCAATCCAATCATACCGTATATTTTGACAACTCTTTCACGTCATACCTTATGAGTTTTCTAAGTTCAAAACACTTTTTTGCTACAGATCATTTAGTTTCCGCATTTTTTTTATTGTATTGTATTTTTATTTATATATGTAAACGGGAACCGTCCGAAGAAGTAAAATTTGAGGTGCACAATTCTTATATAAAATGACCAAAGGTGATAGTACAGTTCCTTTTGATAATACTAATGGTGTGGTGACAACCCGCTGGAGACACAATACACTAGTCACAGTACTCACAAATCATAGGTGCATGGATCCAAAATCTAACACCAAACTTTATGACCGTGCAACCAATACTCATATGAACGTAAAAGTTCCTAATGCTATCGGGCATTGTAATAAGTATATGAGTATATACCTATATATAAGATGATAAGTATATATATAAGATGGAGTAGATCTACACGACAATGCGTTGGCTAACTACCGAATTGCTGTACGATCCAAAAAATGGCAGTGACCATTGTTTATAAATATGCCTAGAAATATGATGGTAAATGCTTGGAAATTGCTTGTGTTGGTATCAATAAAAGGGAACACAGTCCAGCTCGAAGGACCATAAACAGAGGTGATGATAGACTGATAGACATGATTAATATGATGGCAAGGGGAGTAGCGGGAAATCCTCTAATAAATTTGATACCTCTCTCGCTGTAGTTGTGGAATTAAAATTTTGAAATGTATTGTGATTTATCCAACATCGATTATCGTTAGGAGGACCAATTTCACAGTAGATTTCTACACCAGAGAACTGAAAATTGGAACTTGTAATTTGGATTATATAATTTTACAGTCATGTAAAATTACTCGTATATGCAATCAAAATGATCGTGAAGAAATTACAAGTGGTGATAACTAAAAGATGAGAATTAGAACTAGTGCCAATTCAAAGGAGGTTTATTCCGGCAACGAGTTGTGCTTATCAGTTGATATCTGATTTGTAAGTGATTTTTTCTTATTAACGAACTTTCGAAAACAGTTAATTTCATATGTGACAATTCAGAATTTAGATAAATTTAGAATATGTGTCACCCAAAGGAGTTAAGTAACTACTTCATGGGCAAAAGTTTGAGTTCATTCACAATGATATCGAGATAAAAGCATATTTTAATGTACAAAAAAAGGTTAATTTTATTCAAAATTAAACGATAAATATAAATATATATAATCCTAAAGTATCGAAGTTTAGACACAATTATTGGAACTACTCTTACGTGTAGCTATTGTAAAATAAGTTTTGAACTGATCTGTAGAAAAGATCTCGCAAGTGAACAACTTCCGGTGCTAAGTGATCATCCGTTACAATTTCCAAACATGTAGTGGACTTTTTCACTTTCAAAATTTTCATAGAATTTTTCTTTTGTTAATTATTTAAAATATATAACGATAGTTGGGTAGAAAAACACCTTTCATCTCTGTCGCTATCCTTTGTTCATAAAAAATGCAATTGTGTATAATACAGGGTTACCCATGTTTTTTAAAAAAAAAATCAAAGAAAAAAATAAAAATTTGGCGGTTGGCAATCTT
>JAHXMU010000122.1:1145277-1172299 GCA_019455685.1 Philornis downsi | reverse complement strand
GAAACGTGCGGTGGTTGATTTTTGCTGCTTTTACCTATTTGTTCGAAATTCAATGCTCAACTTCATTGATGTTGTTATTTTCGAAATCATAAATATTTTATTATGGAAATCTACTATTAGCACTGTGTGTCTCTATACCGATGTTGAATAATTCCTACAATATTATTGACGTTGTAGATTTCATGATGACACATTGTTCGTTAACTGTTTTGTCGTTTGGGACTGGGATTAATGTCTGTTTCCAATGTGTTTGTCCTGTTTCTTTTTGTTTTTTTCCTCTCATGTCTTCATAATTCATTATCGGCTGCAGAAAACCTCATATAGCAGATGTCTCTAATCAGTTATGTACATACTTGTGAATGAGTGTGTGTAATTTTGAAATAGATTTTAAGCCAGGGGGCTTAAAATGAAGCTGACTGCAAAAGTCTGTGTTTTCGCGCTAACTAAAATGGATAGACTGTCATAATTTGCTTTGGGGTGAGGTAAACTGCAATCAATAGATTAGAATGCATTTTTTTGGGTTTCATAAGTTGAGAATTGTTAACGTCCTACATAATATTTGGAAATAGTATTATTCTTATAAAACACTTGTTCGACATTATTATTAATTCTCTTTGGATTTCAAAACTAAGCAACACTTGAGAAAATTCTTTGTTAAAATTAATTTTAATAAGGAAATGTTGCATCAGAATGATTTTTCTACAGATATGATCATCAACAGACACTATAAACTTTTTCAAAATACTATTTAAATTACATCATGACACTATTTCAAAATATACTTGAGTACTCGTTTGAGTACTCGTTTAGCATATAATAATAGCACTTCAAATTAATGCTTACAGAATATCCTTTCTCCATTTTAGCCCTGTCAAGCTTTATTCTTTTGCCGAATTGTAAAGAACATTTAAGTATATCACGGACTATTTTCGATAAGGGCTATCTCATGTTTTTACCGAAAAAATTGCGAAGTGACATTCCAAAAAATACGGTATTAATTGTGTAGGGTGATTTTTTAAGATTTAAGTTTTTCACGTTGGCAGCACTACTTCGTAATGGCGTCCAAACGCCATCTGTCAAAGTGAAAACTGTACAGTGTACTCTGTCATTTCATCATGGAAAGACTAACAAACGAGCAACGATTGCGCATCGTTGAAATTTATTATCAAAATTCGTGCTCTGTGACAAATGTGCATCCTTTGATACGACCATTTTATGGTAGTCATAATCGACCTGCTGAATCAACAATTCGTGCTGTAATCTCCAAATTTCGCACCAAATTTACTTTGTTGGACATAAAACCACCGACTCGCATGCGTAGAGTGCGTACCGAAGAAAACATTGCAGCCGTAGCGACCTGTGTTCATGACGATCTTGAAATGGCAATTCGTTGCCTTTCTCAGCAATTGGACATGTGTTACTCAACCACAAGGATGTTGTTTTGCCCCAATTGGCTGAGTTGAACTTGGTTGACATGTGGTTTCATCAGGACGGTGCAATGAAACCACATGGACGGTGGATATGTTGAGGGATGAATTTGGTGAGCAGCTTATCTCTGGATTTGGCCTTGTGAGTAGGCAATTTAACGCCTCTTAATTATTTCTTGTGGACTTATGTCAAGTCGAACACTATTGAAGCCTTACAGGATAACATAACACGCGTTATTCGTGGAATACAGGCCGAAATGCTCGAAAAAGTGACTAAAAATTAAACATTCCGAATGGACATTTTGAGATGGAGCCCCGGACGACATTTACATTAAATTATCTTTAAAAATTAAATGGAAAAGACTAATTTATCGTTGTTTTTGCTTAAAATTCAACAATTTCGGAAGGAACTTCGCTGCCTCACGCTTCATGCACAACATTTCCGAAAAGATTGCATGGCATGAGCCAACCGATATGCCTCAGCAACTTCTCTAATTGTGATTCAATGATTCTCCAGTTGTTAATGTGCTGGGGCATCCAGAGTGACCGTCATCATTCACATATTTTCGACCTTGTGTGAAAAGTTTGTACCGCTTGTAAACATTCTTTCGACTCAGAGTTCTCTCGCCGTGTACCACTGTCAATATTTCAAGTGTTTTTGAGCACTTAATTCCATTCTTTACACAGTGCTCAAAAAATCAAACATTCAAAATCCGGTACTGAACCCGAAAGTACTTTCTTTCGCAAAAAGAACACTCCTGCATAACTACCTCTCTAATATGTTTTTTTAGGACCCCCGACTTTTCCTGAAATTGCAAACATAAGATCGATCAGTACACCGAAATGCCCATATCCTTTCACAGCACTTGAGTCTTTAATCAGTTACCCTAATTTGTTTTATAGTTTTAGAGTTGGGGTGAGTTATCGGAGCCAATGTTTCGTTTTTATAACAATAACATTAATTGTATAATTCTAAACCTCACAAGACTTTGAAATTTTCAATGGATACCTGCTGATAAACGATTTCGAAGTTTACACAGTTTAGCACTTCCGGATTTTAATTTCCAACTGCGCCCGCAGAATCACTCGAGACTGCCTTTTAGACCTGTAAATTCATGTCAAAGTTGTACCAAACTGATTAGCTACAGAGCAGAGCCAGTGTAATTCCATTAAAGTTGCAACAATTTGTTGTTAACAGTTAAATTACACAAAATAACCTCCACTTAGATGTCCTTAAATCTATTCAAATGGTTGAGGATGTATGTAGAAAATGCCTCTTGCTATTTGTAACAAAAAGGGGTTGTTGCCTGTAGATATTTTTTACGCGCCACATAAAGGCTAAAGCTTCGCATTTCACATCTGTTGTGCGGCTACCAATTGTGCGTATATTTTGGTAAATTGTTTGAGCAGAGACATCATATATAGAACATATGAGGGCGGTCCCAACACTGACCGACCTAACAAAGAAGGCGCAAAAAATATGGGGAAAATGTTCTTTATTTTTCAACATAATCTCCTTTTAGCTCGATACACTTTTTCCAATGATATTCAAGGGCTTCTATATCCTATTTATTGCAAGAACTGTCTGCAGTTGAAATAATCATTAACTGCAGACTCCACCTCTTCTTCCTACTTCTTTTACCACCGAGCCATTTTTTCGAGATTGGAAATAGAAAATTGTCCGAATGAGCTAAATCTGGGGAATATGGTGCGTGATCAAGCAATTGGAACTTTATTTAATTCATTTTGGTCATCGCAATAGTGGATGTGTGAACTGGAGCATTGTCTTGATAAAAAAAACTTCTAACTTTATTTTTTGCCAAATGTGTCCCTTTTTCCAAAATTTCATCACTTAAACGCTGCAATAAATTGCCATAATATTCACCTTTAATGGTTTTTCCTTTCAGAAAATAATTAATTAAAATAACCACGTGCGCATCCCAAAAAAAAACTGACGCTGTGAGTTTGCCTGCACATGGGAACGTCTTCGCCTTTTTTTGGACGGGAATCTCCTATTCCAGTACTTTGCTTTAACTGTTCTTTTGTCTCAGGTGTGAAGTGGTGAACTTATCTCATCCATGGCTATAAATCGACGCAAAAATTCGGCTTTATTTCGGTGAAACATCGTAAAACACTCTACTAAGAGACATCCTCACGACGCTACTTTTGCTCTATTGAAAGCAAGCGCGGCACCCATCTTAGGCACAGCTTTCTCATCTTCAAATCTTAGGTCAAAATACGATGTGCAACACTTTTTGAAATACCTATAATTTCAGCTAGCTCACAAATTTTTAGCTGACGATCATTCAATACAATTATCTGGATTTTTTAACCATGCCTGGCGTGGACACTAGTGTGGTTCACAAATATATAATTTCTTTTTTTTACCGAATTGTCACGCATCTTCTTTTTGTTGTTGCAGATTATAAGTAAATTTTAAAATTTTGAATTTAAGATAAATCGGTTAAAAGGAAGGTTGCATTTTCGAAAATTCAGAAAAATTGCTATGTTCGTCTCCAAAATAATAGTAAAAAAACGCAATATCAGGCTTGAAATTTTATTTATTTTAATGTTTAAAAGATATAAAAAAGAATAATATTTTCATTTTATTCAATGCACTAAATTAGTTTTCATTGTTTTGAACCGCTTCTATTTAAGATTTTTTGCTTATATCAGTTGGTACCAGATTTCGATGTAATTCGACAACTTGTATTAGGAATTGCTTCTCGTCTTCATTTTTTGCTAGCGCCTTATTAAATTCGTCAAACAATTTTACTGCTCTCTCTGTTGTAACTACGCGTAAATTATTAACTTTTATTTTGTCATCAAGGTAATCTGAATTGCTGTTCTAAGTTTCAGGAGGAGAATGTATAAAAGAGTGGTTTATTTTTATTTTATTTGTCTTTGTGGCGAAAGCCCCCAAAAAGGACTAATTAGCTAATTAATCAGGCAAACATTTTCCGTCCCAGTGCACAATAATTGGATAATCTGGTACGAATGAGTCTTTTGATTTCTATTCTAGCTTTTTTCCTTTCTCGTTGGATCGAGCTCCTTGAAATTGCACGTGCGGATGGGTCATGACCAAGTGAAACAACAATGGGAGTCATCACTTTTATTGCTTATCGATCCGAAATTTTGTTTCGATCTAAAGCACCTAATACATGTTTTGTGAGAACTTTACTTGTGAATGGCAAATCATATGTGTTCAAAAACGATCCATCTATCGGTTTTTTAGTAGACCAGTCAGCTGGGCTCGTAACATTATCTTGTCTACATCTACATCTATCCTGCGTCCGCGTTTTCAATTGACAAAAACAAAAATTGTGTAATGGAAATTGCAACGGGAAGTTATATTTGCAGTCATTGGGCACAGCAATCCACAAATTTTGGACACTGAAATTTCGTAGAGATAATGTGAAGGGATAAGGTAACAATATTATAAAGTGGAATGGCCCAAAATCGAAAAAAAAAAAAAAATTTGAACCACTCTAGTGGACGCCTCAACCTCATCTCACCTTGGCAGCTCGTACGGCCTCGTTTAAATTCGGCTACCAAATATTTTACAGTCGTAAACGAAAGACCAGACTCCCCCAGAGTAGAATATAGCTTAGCTTCAATATTGGTTGGACTGAGACCTGAGACCACATGGAAATATTGAATCACATAACGGTAACGGTGAATTTTTTCCATATTTTCAAACTCACTGAGATCGTTTACTTTTGATGGCTCAAATAAAACTACCATGTAACGTGGCAATTTAAAGCTTAAAGGACATGTTTTATGAGGTTGCCACATTTCACCCAAATAATTTTTTTCAAGCTGTTGTCACCATGTATATGTCAGCGGTGCCTATTTTTTGCACCGCCCTCGTATAATGTTTTTGTTATTCTTCTAATGTTCATTTGTGGTTGAAGGACATGTACAGTTTGTGGCATTATGAATCCTGTACACAAGAGTTTTGGTATGTGTTTTGTTTCCTTCAAAAACAAAAAAAAACAAAAAAATAAAAAAAAATTTGATTGCGAGGTATGCAACAGTGGCATTGCTACAGCAGCAGAATCAGAAAGACACCAGGGCATCAAAAAAAAAAAAAAAAATTGTGACAGATGTGTAATAATTTATAAAACCTACTCGTTCGCTTTGCGTTATCGTTTTTTTTTTTTTTTTGTTTTTGCTTTTCGCAATTGTAATAAATTAGCTTTATTGCCTAACACAACAGCAAAACTCTTAACAATCAGCATTAATGATTGGCGGCAACATCGACGGATGAGTGAAAAAAAAAATTAGTTCTTCCACGCTGAGATTTTAGAAATAGAAATGAAGAGAAAATATGAAATTTGAATTTATAAATAAATGAAGTGACACGAAGGGAAATAAAGTAACGCTTTGAAATTGAATTTGGGGGGTTTCAGGCAAAACTCACCCACTGCTTTATGCTGATAGATGAATTACTCACAATTGATTTTATATCTACTACAAATAATTTAATTTCCTAACGTTTACCAGGAAATTAAATGGAAAAGTAGTAAGAAATTAAAGATGGAAATATGTAATTATTTGCAAATATTTGCTTAAATCCAAATAAATGTATGTGTATTCGCCGAAAAATTTGGTTGAGACAAATGATTTTACTTAAATGCGGATAGATTCGAAAAATTTGGTTTAGGTATGGAATCTATTGCAATGATTATATTCTTCTATTGCTTAATATCAATATTCGATCAGAACAGCAGTATTGCGGCTTAAGAACAACAAGGCTGCGGGCGCTGATGGCCTGCCAGCAGAGCTGTTTAAAACTGGTGGCGATGAGCTAATAAGTAGCCTGCATCAGCTCCTAAATACTATTTGGCTCGAAAAAAATATGCCCGATGATTTCAATTTGAGTGGACTGCTGTGTCCTGTGTTTAAAAAAAGGCGATCCAAGTGTTTGTAAAAACTATCACGATATCAGTCGTTTACCCATTGCTTATAAGGTTCTGCGGAGTGTGATATGTAAAAGACTAAAGCCAATTCTCACTGACTTGACTGGACCTTATCAGTGTGGCTTTAGACCTGGTATATAAACAACTAGCAAGATATTCACACTGCAACGAATTCTGAAGAAGACCCAAGAAAAACAGATCGACACGTACCATCTTTTTGTCGATTATAAGGCTGTCTTCGATAGCCCGATACGGCAAAAACCGTATGAGGCCGTGTCCGAGTTTGGAATTCTTCTGTAAAGATAGGCAAAGATCTAAGTGAGTCTTTGTACACCAAACGAGGATATAGGCAGGGCGACAGACAGTAACACGACTGGTACCATCTTTAATAAAAGCCATATGTTATTCGCATATGCAGATGACATAGACATTATTGACCGAAAACTGCGAGATGTTACTGCAGTCTTCTCAAGCATCGAGAAGGAAGTAGCGAAAATGGATCTGGTGGTAAACGAGGACAAAACAAAGTTATTGGTTTCAACGAACAAAGAGTCTACCCATTCGGGACGCTGTGTGAACGCTGACAACTATAATTTTGAAGTGGTGCAAGAATTTATCTACATCGGTTCCGCCGTAAACACAACAAATGATGTCAGCAAAGAGATAAAGAGAAGAGTATGGGCTACTATGGGCTAAGCAAGCGATTTAATGAGAAAGCCTTCTCTCGACAAACAAAAATCCGACTGTACTAGACGTTGGCTCTACCTATCTTGTTATATGGCGCAGAATCCTGGATGATGATTATGATTACTGGCAGTTTTCGAGAGAAAAATACTCCGGAAATTATATGGACCCATCATCGTTGACAGAGAGTATCGGCGTCGCATGAACAATGAGGTACATATATGAGCTATACTCCTATGCTGACATCGACGTAGTCAAACGCATTAGTATACAGCGATTGCGTTGGCTGGCTCATGTTGTGCGGATGGACTCAAATGCTCTGACAGGGAAAGTTCTCGACAATGAACTCGATAGACGGTTTGTGAAATACTATCGAAACTTGGTGTGACGAATTGGAGGAGAAGCGCAGAAGATCGAAGCGCTTGAAATTATTTTCTATTTAATTTCATCGATATAATCAACGAAAAAGCCAAAAAGAAATTAAAAGAAAAATTTTGAAAAAAAAACCAGAGTGAAAAAAAGCTTAAATTCCAATTCCTATTTTTGTCCAATAAACAAGGTGAAAAATGAAACTTGATCTATTGAGAGAAAAAAACTAAATTGGCAGCAATGATTAATACGGTGATACTGAGTGCCAGAAGCATCTGTGTCAGGGGCAGGTGGGAGAATTTATTGGAAGAGCCGGTGGCTGACTCGGTGCACAGATTTGCGACGTGTTTGTTAAGTACGTTGCCCCATCTCTATTATATCTGCTTCAACTAAGTAGTGATCAGAGATTATGGTTGCATCCAGGATTACCACTTGAATAATTTGCATTCTTTGATCTGGGGATAAATAATTCCATCAGGAATTCGAGGAAGGTTACAAAATTAGGCGACCTAATAAAAAATACACTAAAATGCTGGGAAAAGTTTCTTTATTTTTCAATATAATCTTCTTTTAGCTCCATGCACTTTTTCTACTTTTTCTGTACCCTGTTTATAGTAAGAACTCTTAAACTTCTTAAAATAGACATCAACCGCACCAACTCTTCGTTTTTGGCAAATCTTTTACCATCGAGCCATTTCTCCAAGTTCGAAAATAGGAAATAGTACGACAGTGCTAAATCTTGCGAATAAGTTGCGTGATGAAGCAATTCGAACTTTAGTTCATTAATTTTGGCCATTGAAATAGTGGATATGTGAACTGGATTATAATCTGGATGAAACAACACTTTCTTTTTTCGCCAAATGTGGCCTTTTTTCCGCAATTTCATCACCTAAACGCTGCAATAAATTAGCATAATATTCGCCTTTGATGGGTTTTCCTTTCTGAAAATAATCAATAAAAATAAGCCCCCTTCGCCTTCTTTGGACACGATTCCTTTGACTATTCCTTTGTCTCAGGTGTAAAGACTCGCCTTTATTGCGGTGGAACATCACCAAAACACTCTACAGGAACATCTTTACGACGCTGAGTGTTTGGCGATGTTTCATCGCAATAAAGCCGAATTTTTGCGTCGTTTTATTACCATGGATGAGACATGAAATGAGTCCACCACTTCAAACCCGAGACAAAGGAACAGTCAAAGCAGTGGACTGGAATGGGAGAATCGTGTCCAAAGAAGGCGAAAACGGTGCCATCTGCAGTCAAGTTCATGGCGTCAGTTTTTTTGGGATGCGCGTGGGATTGTACAGCAACAACAACATTAATTATTAATTTATTTATATATTAATTTATTGCAGCTTTTAGATGATGAAATTATGGAAAAAGGCCGCATTTGGCGAAAAAGAAAGTGTTGTTTCTTGAAGACAATGCTTCAGTTCATACATTTACTATTGCTATGGCCAAAATTAATAAATTAAAGTTCGAATTGCTTCATTACGCACCTTAGTCCCCATATTTGGCTCCCACGGACTAACTTGGCTCGGTAGTAAAAGATTTGCCAACAATGAAGAGGTGCGGAGTCTGCTGTTTGTTGGTTATTTTAAGGAGTTTAACATTTCTTACTATAAATAGGGTACAGAAGCTGTTGAATATCAGTGGAAAAAGTGTATCGAGCTAAAAGGGGATTATGTTGAAAAAGAAAGAAAGTTTTCGCTAACTTTTTTGTGTCTTCTGTGTTAGGTTGGCTAGTTTTGGGACCGACTTCCTATATATCAGAAGGAATTCAAATGCGAATGTATTCATATAGATATCACCATCTGGGCATCTGTGCCCTATTTATCGCATCTCCTGCTAGATGGTGATATCGATGTTAAGGCGTCGGGTGATGACAAAATAAAAGCGTATTTTCAGTTTTCTACTAAATAAAGCAAAAATCTGTACATTTTATTGAATTAATTAAAACTTGAAACTGATTTACAGATAACATAAAATTATTTATACATACATTTGTGCTTTAGATTAGGGGTTTATCCAGCATTATTTTATTTTATTACGATTATAAAATAAAGAATTTATAGCGATCGTCCAAATCGTGACTTTGCTCTTGTAAGATTTTCAAGAAAAGAATTGAAAAAACGTAAAGCAATTTGGAAAGAATGGCGGCAGCGGAAATCTTAATTAGACGTTGCTGGTCAGTGTTGTAAAGCGCGCTACTATAGAAATTCACAAAATAACATGATTTGCTGTTATGTTTAAATTATATAGGATGATTTTTTAAGATTTAAAATTTTTAGGTTGGCAGCACTGGTTGGTTATGGCGTCCAAATGTCATCTGTTAAAGTGAAAAGTGTACAGTATACTCTGCCATTTCATCACGCAATGACGAATGAGCTACCACAACGTCTAATTTTTGGTGAATGGGCCTTACAAAAACTCAATGAAATTCCGCTGGATCCCGAAAAAAACGACAGTCTGGTGTGGTTTATGGGCTGGTGGCATCATCGGTTTATGTTTCTTCAAAGACGACCGTGGAAGAAACGTTACCGTCAACGGCAAACGATATCGAGCCATGATACGCGACTTTTTTTGCCCCAACTGGTTGAGTTGAACTTGGTTGACATGTGGCTTCATCAGGACGGTACAACATGCCACACTGCTCGTGAAGCAATTGATATGTTAAGGGATGAATTTGGTGAGGAGCTTATCTCTCGGTTTGGTGAGTTGGCCCCCAGGATCTTGCGATTTAGAGGCATTATTTTAAGTCGTTGGTCTATGTGGACAAACCGAACATTATTGAAGCCTTACAGGATAACATAACGCGCGTTATTCGTTCAATACAAGCCGAAATGTTCAAAAATGTGGCGAAAAATATGACTTTCGGTATGGTTATTTTGTGACGGAGCCGCGGACAACATTTACATGAAATTATCCTTAAAAATTAAATGGCAAAGACCAATTTATCGATTGCAATAAAAAATTTTAATATATGATGTAAATTTGAGGGTTTTATTCGATTATTACGATTTATTTATTATTTAATATTTACGTTTTATTATGTTATTATTATTATTACGATTCAAATATTACCGTTTATATACTCGTATTTATACACTGCAACAATTAGCTTCATGGTAGCTGCTTCCACCTGCAGATCGGATAGAGGCACCTTCTCTCTAAAGATTCCGGACATTCCTGATGTACATCCTAAGCCCAGGTTTGAGGATTTCCATTTTCTTTTTCGTTCACTTTGGGTTTTCATTTAACCGCTGGTGGCATATTCCTCTGATAGAAATTTCGTTGCTCAGTTTATTGACTGCCGTGGCAGGAATAATGAGGCAATGACGTCCAGTTGCCACAGTGTTGATGTTATAGGTCAGCCGAAGATGTAACATCCTAGTTGTATTTCCATAACGTCCAGATGTCTATAAAAATGCATTATTTAAAAAATAATCGCTTTAGGTTTACATAGCAACCAGTTGACTTGGTTGCGATCATCTTAGCTGTTTATTTCAAGTATTAATCCTCAGTTTCACAAACCATGTAACGCATTCCGATCATAAGTTTTCTAGATGTGCTGGCATACCGAATATAAACTACATCAAAATATACTACATTTTATTTCATTCCTGTCTGCTGAAGTTAATTAGTCCTAGAGTTTTGACAAAGAAGTCATGCAAATACTGAACATCCATTTTAATTCCACTTACTTCTTTACACCATGTTTGTCATACCCTCCGTATGAATGATGAAATGTCCTCTTGAAAGGAAGGGAATTTCATTGTAAAAATTCCAAGTTACATTTCTCTTTTTTTCATTAATTAACATAAAGTGAACACATCAAATAGACCTTCATATGAGAATTTTAATTTATGTAAAAACCTTTCCAAAAAAAGGGATCTCGCTTTCGTGCTGTATGGTATGGTTGTAGTATTCCTTTCGCTCTAAACGTAGTTGGTTGAGAGGATGATGTTTAACATTAACATTTGAAGTAACTTTTCCACGCGCTTTAATGCAAAGTGATGCCAATGACATTTGACAGTGATTTATTGTTCGAAACAGACGCCAAAAAGCTCACTATAATGCATCACTTTATTACAAGAGTCAGTGAGGAAAAACTTAGCTATTCACACAGCCATAGACATGCAAGTGTACAGTAGCACACGGCCAGACCCAGGTGAACGTTGCAAATAGCGAACATCATGCGTTGAAAGGCCCTTTTATTAGATACGAGTATGTTCTTTTTGGGGATCATACCCAGTTGCCAGTTGACGCAATTGTTCTCTCTGTTGACGCGATATCAATCATTCTATCTGTCATGGAGTTTTTTACAATGTTCGATTTTGTCAGTTAATATCAAGCATTGTTTGCTATTTTAACAATGGGTAAAAATATCGAACAACGAATTTGTCTCAAGTTTTGTATTGCAAATGGAATTTCAGTTGCCGTATCATTGATAATGTTGTAAAAGACCTACTGTCGGCTTTATCAAAAATAAGAGTATATAAATAGTAAAAGACATAACAAAGCGTTCAATGAAAAATTTATTAGGTGCACAACTAAATTCCCGCTGTTTGCCAATAGATAGCGCTAGCTGTAAGTACCAGTCGATTAGGCATTTACCATATGCCTCGACACAGTTGTGATTTTCTTTTGACTTCTTATTCTTTTGATTTCCTTTTGACTTCATATTCTTTCATGATTTTGTGCTAAATAATCGTCATATGCGGGAAGTATTGATTTTCTTCTTTCAATCGAAGAAAATGGCGGCTACAGCTTATATAGACCTTCAAAACGTTTTCGGAGATGCTGTTTTAAGCGATTGGCTCTGTCGCTTTAAAGACGGCGATTTTGATGTTGACGACCGTTCGCGTGAAGGAAGAGGAAAAACTTTCGAAGACACTGAATTGACGGCATTGCTTAATGGGGATTCATGGCAAACACAGATAGAGCTTGCTTCGGTATTAAGAATTGCCCGCCAAGCTATTCCCAAGCAATTGCATGCGTTGGAAATGACTCAAAAGCAAGGAACTTGGAACGCCCAACGTCCCTTGACTTCACAAGGGACGTTAAGCGTCGTTTTTTCGCCTGCAAACAGCTGCTTCAGCGACAAAAAGGAAGGGGTTTCTTCATCGTATTGTAACGGGTGATGAAAAATGGATGCATTACAGCAACCCAAGAAAAGAAAGTTATGGGCGTGAATATTCACGCTGCGAAGGTTATGCTCTGTATTTTATGGGACCACGTTGGTGTTATTTCTTACGAGCAGTTGAAATCAAGCGAAACCATCACTGGGGATCGATATCGATTTCAGTTAATATGATTGAGTCGGGGTCTGCGCGAGAAACGCCCACAATACCTGGAGAGACACTAAAAGATGATTCTTCAGCATTAGAACTCTCGGCCTTTCGTGGCCAATCCCGTTAAAACCGACCTGAAAACGATGAAATGGGAAGTCTTACTCCATTTGCCATATTCTCCAGATATTGTGCCGTCCGATTATCACTTGTTCCGTGCGATGGCACACTCATATGACGACCTCAAGGATTGGCTGATTTGTGGATTACCTCAAAAGATGAACAGTTTTACCGTGACGAATTCGAGCTTTGCCAGAAAGATGGGGAAAAGTAGTTGCTAGCATTGGGCAATATTTTCAATGAATTACTTGTAAACTTGTTTTCATAATAAAGTTGGAATTTTGTAAAAAAAAAAAAGAAAACAGCGAGAACTTAGTTGCGCACCTAATATTTCACTCTGGTCGGCCAGCAACGCTTAGCACTGAAATTAACGTCGATAAGGTGAAAGAAGTAATGACAGAAAATCTTCGTTTGAAAGTTTGAAATAGTTAGCTGGATAAAACTGTCTGTGTCTCAAAAACCTATTCGTGAATTTTACATGATAGTTTGAATATGAAACCCTTTGCCGCTTGGCAAGAACCACCAGACCTCAATTTTTTTTTTTTTTTTTTTTTTTTTTTTTTTGTTTAAAAAAACTCATTCTTGTAATGATCGCTGAAAAGCGAATTAGTTCTCATCTTACAATCTTGAAGGGCTTTATAACTGGTGGTGAGACATGAGTTTACAAGTTTGGCATGCGAACCAGCCGACAAGCTTCGAAAGCGTGCCTTCAAACAGAATGGAAACCGAAAAAAGCTACGTTGAAGTCGATCACAAATTACGGTAATGTTGATTGTTTTTTTTTTGATTAACGCGATGTTGTGCAAACGTAGCTCTTGTCAGAAGGCCTGGCGGTAAATAAAGAACGATATTTGGACGCTATGCGGCGTTTGGGAGAGCAAGGTCGCCGAAGAACGTCAGAAATGTGGAAAGAGAACTCACTAAGATAACACACCATCCAATAAGGCTATCATTGCAAACGAATTTCAGATAAAAACTTAATAAACATCATCAAGAGAAATCATTTTACACTACGATATGGCACCATTTCACAAGGCTATAATTGTAAACGAATTTCATGCAAAACCTTAACAAGCATCATTGAACAACTACCGTTTCCACCTACTATGTCTCAAATTACAACTTCGAAGCTTCCGTTTTCGGTCGATAGAAGACATAAGAAAGAATATGCGGCGATAACGAAATTCTTTTCCGGGAAATGCATTTGAAGAATATTTAGAAGATTGAATTACTCATTGACATAAGAAGTTAAGAAAACTATTTTCAAGGCGATGCAATAATTTTGAATGAATTATAAATACGAGTTTTATGTGCTTTTGGTGCTTTTGCGTTTTATTGACCAATTTCCGACATTTTTTTGGCAGAATGTAATAAAACTCAATTTATCTCCTCGAAATGGGTTTAATTTTTAACTTTATCCCGATGTGGTAGGCATTTGAATTTTAAAATATGACAACATCTACGGACAGACTTTTTGTATGGTGCGTGATACAATTTTTCGTTATCCAATTGAAGCCCTTCGAAGCGGCCGTTCCACGCTCGTTAGTACACGCGACTAACGCTCACATGATCGCGGGTTCAATCCTGCATACAGTCATTGCCGCTCATCTGAATAGCGCCCCCTAATCATTTAACAATAGTGACTGCTATTTAAAGTAGACTTCACATAATGGTTCAGTTTTTACTTATTTGCTTCTCCTACTTCTACACATCACCTACAAAAAATTTCAAGCCATGGAAGTGTCCCGTCATTTTAATTCGTTCTTTTCTTTTAAACGGGTGAAAAATGTGTTATTCTTTTTTGGTCCATTTGAGCAGCACCCCTCACGTGGTAATTAGTTTAAGTGTGAAAGTCTTTTGCAGATCATCATAAATCAGATCGGTTTACAGTAATTGTGTATAACTAAATATAAAACAATCGATTTTAAGTAAAATGGGCCGAGCTAAATCCTTGAGTGTCGAGGAAAGATCCAAAATTATAACCTACAAGGAGTGTGGACTTTCTATTCAACAAATAGCCAGAAAAACTAATAGAACTCGCAAAGTTCTATCGACATATTTACGTGACACCGAAGGCTATGGAAATAATATGACAGGTCGAACAGCAAGTGCTATTACAGCCGCTGACAAGAGAGCTATTCTGAGATATGCCTCAAATTCACACGACTCTGCTGCCAAAATCAAGGAAAAAGCTAGCGTAAGTGCAAATGTATCAACGGTAAGAGGAGTTATTTTCAAAGCAGCACACTTGCAATGCTTAAGACTTAAAAAGAAACCGCCGCTAGACAATCTCCGTAAGGAACTTCGCCTTAATTTTTGTCGTACGACTATGACGTAAAGTAGAGAGTGGAGTAGAATTATATTTTCCGACGAACACAATTTAATTTAGCAGGTCCTGATGGATATATTTACTACTTCCACGATCTTCGAAAAGAGGATCACCTACTCAATCGATTACACAGCCGGGGAAGTGGAGTTATGGTATGGAGTGCGATATCCTATTATGGCACAATAGAGCTCCAGTTTATCTCTGCAGAAATTAATGCGACTTCAAACCAAGCCGTTCTAGAAAAAGCTTTTGCTGAACTTAAAAATGTTTTTGGAGACTTGGAATGGAAATTCCAGCATGACAACGCGTCAATCCACACAGCAAATCAAATCGTCAAAACATGGATTGAAAGCCAAAATGTTGAGGTTATGAATTGGCCGTCTTACTCTCCAGACTTAAACATTATTGAAACCGTTTGGGGATGGCTAGTAAGCAAAGTGTACGAATCAGGCAAGCAATATTCAAGCAAAAGTGAACTCATTAATAGAATTAAGCAAGCCTGGTCGTGTATTTCGCTGGACCTAATCAAAAAGCTGTATGATTCTTTATCGAACAAAATGTGAATGTATATTTAACCAGGAATTATCGCTTCACAGATTTTACTGCGACGGTCTTTTGGAAAAAATTGAAAGTTTTTGTATCAATCGACATTTGGTGAGACGTGTCTGGGGACCAAAATATATTTTAAAATGGAATTGACCGATCCTTTCGAAATGCCAACGTCATCAGCAAGAAGATCTATATTTTCAATCCACGATTTTTAAGCACCAAATGTAAGATTTGTTTAGTGTAAATTTTATTACCTACGTTCGATGTTCTGGGGGTCTTTCTGCAACCTTCCATATATTTCCATATCTGAAACTCTAATTGAAAAAAATTGAAAAATTTGAAAAAATTGCCTGAATCCCTTTTCGTGTAGTAAAAACCGAACATAGTTCAAACACTAATTATATTTATGCGGAAGCACCCACTGCTAAATTTTACTAAAAATATTAATTTTTAAATTAGATGTAAGTAAACAATGATATCTTTAAGTTAGAATTAATGTTTTTGGTGTATGATCTAATATTTGTAATGGGGGGCTATTCAAATGAATCAAAAACTGAAAATGATTTTTTTTTTTTTTTTTTTTTTTTGTGTGTTTAATGTTTTAGTACTTAATTCATTAAAATTAAAGAAAAATTATGTTATAGGATTACAGCTAATACGTGAAATATGATTTATAAAAGCACAACCAGTTCGGTATAATTCTTATTTTGCAAAAAATCGAGCTTAGACAAATATTTAAAGGGGTTGCTATTCAAATGAGCAGCACTGTATCATTATTTGAACCGCCATTACCTCTATGGGACAATTGGTGTAGTCGAGTAATCGACCAATCTGATAAATGTTTCTCAAACGGTGACATTCGGAATCATCGTTAAACTGTAGGTCTTGTTGAGAGAGTCTAAAAAAGGAATGAGTCTACGCTCACTGAATGTGAGAAGCTCTCCCACATCAATTTCATGGGATGCAAGGGAGTTTTTTTTTTGTTTTCTTTAATTAAAGGTCTTCAAAGGATATCCGAAAAAGTTATGACAAGCCTTATTCCTTACCGTTTTCTCTTAAAAGTTTGTCATCAAATTTTCTGATGAAGCCAGTGTTAAATGAGTTGTAGACGGTGGTGGAGCTTTTATGGGCTAATAGTTCCCCAGCTACTTTTTGGCATTGTTAGTAAAAGGAATACGTTAGAATTCATATCCGAAAACAAATGAAAAAGAAGAGAGAGGCCTTCTAATATGGTTATTATGTGTCGAGTTTAAAGCGTTCCAGTAGAGTTTAAAGTATTCCATAGCAACTGATTCAGTACGCCTTCTACGATAAAAGCCTTATCGATTCCGTCACTGAGATGCCCCCATTTTATTTTGAAAATACTACCACTACTACAAAAATAGTTCGACTCTTAGAGAATGAGAGAAAGCGAACGAGCGAGAGATGGTTAAATTCATGAGATTGCATGTATAGTGATGAAGGTATATTTGAAGTTTGTATATATATATATATATAGATGTGTGTGTGTGTGTGTGAAGTTTATATGCATGAAATATATCACATCACTTTTACCGCACACGAATATTACTTACAAACAAAGTCATCCACATTCCTTATCGGTGATGGATTTATACACAGTACCAAAAATGGTACGACAATGTAAGGTGTTTGCTGCTTAACCACTTTTTGGGGTTGAAAATAAGAGTTTATTTATGAAAGTCTATTTTAGAGAAATGTTTAACTTATATTAAGGGCTATCAATTGAACTTAATAAATGTGATGGGTTTCAGACTTCTGCAAAACCAATGCAGGATAGTTTAGCGCCAAAAACCTGTTGCAAAGGACCTTTGGAGGAGAAACTTGTTTTCTATAGAGTGGGAAAAGTTCTGCGTTTCGCCAAACAATAATGTATTGATCATATTCCGAAGTGATGTTGATCTAACTGTTGCCCTTACGAACTACTGGAGCAACTTTTTAATAATTTTATAAGGAAACATTGTTGGGAAGGTGAGAGTTAATTTTAAAGAATTACGCATAATGCGTTGTGTAAATATGAGGTCGGAATTTACTGTATTTAGCTCATCTTTCGACACCTGTACGTGCTTTTAGTAGCTGAAGAAAATTCAGGTCTTTCCGAACTAGTCGAGAGGCTATATTTTTTAAAACTTTTATTCGTGAGACACAAAGCTTAGCCCCCATCTCCACCAAATTTAAGTGACTATTTTCAGTCACCATTTCCATAACTTCATTAATGTTGGGTTGTGATGGCCGATCAGAACGAGGCAAATTTTCCATCATATTTTAAGCACTTTGAATTCATAAAGGGTGTTTTAACAAGAACGCAGGATTTAAATGACTGATGCAGCAATTGAATTGTTTCTCTGGCTGTATGAAGTGTGGCGCTGTCTTGTTTAAACCATATGCCCTCTACATTCATTTCTTCAATTCTAGGCAAGAAAAAACTGGTTATCATTTCATGATACCGAACACCATTGACTGTTTGCGCTTGATATGCCTTATTTTCATAAAAAAAAGGTCCAGTGATTCCTCCAGCCTAAAATCCTCACCACACAGTGGCACGTGGAGTATGCATTTGCTTCTCGTGAATTACTCGAGGATTTTCCTCACCCCAAATGCGAAAATTCTGCCCATTGACGAAGCCATCAAGATGGAATTGGTTCTCGTCACTGAATATGATTTTATCGGCAAAATCAGGATTTTCATGTTGTCTCTCCAATACCCAATTAACGAACTCCCTTCACTGTCCATGGTCAGCTGGCTTCAGTTCCTGAGTCAATTGAACTTTGTATGCATGAAGGTGCAAATCTTTTGTCAAAATTCACTGCATAGTGGATTTGGAGACACCAATTTGCTGAGCTCGGTGCCGAATTGAGGTGGATGGAGTTTGAGCGACATCATCACGTACAGCTGCGACATTTTCGGTCGATCGACCTGGTCGAAGGAGCGTTGTTGTCTTTACATCACTAATAGACCCAGTTTTGGCAAATTTATCCATTAATATCTTTACAGTTGACTCTTTTGGAGCATTATTGTGACCCCAAATTGATCGCAATTTACGAACTGTAGCCGCAAAACTTTCACCAGTTTGGTAAAACAATTTCATTCGTGTAGCGCTCCATTTTTACTAACCTCATACCTTCTACTAGCAAACAATAACAATTGTTCAAATGTCAAACAATAACACTTCGAATGGCGCCAAATTTAAATCTTGCGTTCTTGTTGGGACACACTTTATGAGTATGTTTTCGATAAAGTCAATTCACCAAAAGAATGCCAGAGCATACCAAGCACAGAATTCCGTCTGCAATATTTGAGATAAATTGAAATCAATTCTTTGTGATAAATCCTTTGGTCGATATTTTTCTTCATCGTAAACATCGCAAGACAGGCTTCGGATGAAGTCACAAAATCTATCACTGTTAACAAACTTAATGAAAGTTGTGGTAACCCTTTAAGTTATTCAGAGGATAAGTGAGTGGTATTTTGACAACAGAATGTATAGGTATGTGATTTTTGGAAATTTTGTAGTTTCGTGGTGGAACAAAATTATCTCGATCATGGGAACGGATGTCAAGAATGTGTTCTGTCAAAATTGTATAATTTTTTTTTTTTCAATTATAAAGTTATAATGAAATGTTTGAACAAGAGATATATCTTTCTGAGTAAAATACACTTCAAATCGAAAGTTTTAATCGTAGGTGGAGGTCAAAGTTATAGTCGCAAAATGGAAATGTAATATTTCTCCAATCAGTCCTTTAGTTTGCATTGTTTGAGTTACCGCCTCCCAAACAGCTTCTCGGCACAGTCTAATATTTTGCGATTGTTTTATAATTATACAATTGGCTTCGGGCAAATTGCGCTGAACGTTATTCCAATTTGCTCCAGTAGTTGTACTTTTGAATTTGCCAGCTATTTCGAATTTGTTGCTGTTATTAAAATTCAGCTCTGCAATTTTACTAATATTGGCTAATATAATGTTTAAACATACAAACAAAAATTATTTTGAAACACTGAGTGGCAAACGGACCCATTATCAGAAACATTCCCTGTAAAAATACAATAAATCGCAACAACACCAGTGAACAAAAGCCATCAGCAGCAACATCAGCAACAATTTGGTGTTTTTTTTATTTTTTTCATTGGTTTGTTTGTTTGTCACTCGTTTTTTTTTTTACTTCTTTTTTTGGTTGATTTTATGGAAAATAAACGATCATTCATAAGAAAATATCACAAAACATTATTTTTATATTTTCTGACATAAGAAGGGCGTCATCATGCCATTCCAAGTGTTTGATATATGATTATTTGTGTTTGTAACGCTGGTTTTGTACGGTTGCTGCCAATATGCCGCAGTTGTTGCTGGAGCTATAAAAGAGTGCTGCAAGTTAGTCCTTAGCTGATACCACCATATAAAGTGCGGCTTACAGTGTTGTGAGGTGACACATGTGGTATTAGTCCAAATCCATTTCACAGATTTCAAGGCATTTCATCCAGAGCGTTAAATCAGGCAAATACGGTGATTGTGGTGCGAAATTAGTAGAACTTTTGGTGAAAAATTCATGAGGCGCAAGTGTCAATAGTTGTCTGCTGATAAATCATTTCGCACAAAAGAAACACAATATTCGAATAATATTACTTGCTGACAGTTTGGCGCGACGGAAAAAAACTCATAACGTATAACTCCACGAGAATCGAAGCAAATTTATTGCCATAATTTATGAGAAACATTTGGGAGATCTATTCAGACTTAATGCTATTTAGGCACGATATTCACTCGATTAGTCAGTTGTTTCTAGATCGTAAGCATGGATCCAAATCTCATCTTCAGCGCCATTGAAGTTTACAATGTGTCTGTAGCCAGGAATTATCTCATCACACGGACTTTTGGAAAAAATTGAAAGGTTTTGTATCAACCGAGATTTGGTGAGACGTGTCTGAGGACCCAAATATATTTTAAAATGGAATTGGGCAATCCTTTCGAAATGCCAACATCATGAGCAAGGTCCATATTTTCAATCCACGACCTTTAAGCACCAAATGTAAGAGTTGTTTTTTAGCGTACATTTTATTGCTAAAGGTCGACTATCAGGGGGTGCTCTTCATCTGCAACACATTCTCTCCTTTCCTTAAAAGCTTATGGCACTTCTAAACATTTTTACCGCAAAAAAAATCTGTTCACAGAAGACTTTCGGCAACATTCCATATATTTCCATAGTAGAAACTTTAATTGTAAGAAACTTTTTGAGAAATTTTAAAAATTTGAAAAAAATTGCATAAATCCCTTTTCGCGTAGTAAAAACCGACCATAGTTCAAACACTAAAAAATATTTCTCAATTCAAATCGATATATGCACGTATTTTAAATGAACAACTGGTCTTACTTTGTAAAAAGTATAGAAAAGTCAAAAAAAGTACCTGGAATTTATTATTTAAAAACTCTGCATGAAGGGATTTTCCAAAAGTTGGCACAACTGTCCTCTACACTGAGAATGTATGACTTATTTTGTTTACAGTGCGCGGTTTTTTTGGTTCATTCAAAGAGTATTCGTCAATTTTTACAATGGTTAAATCTTTTAAAGAAAGAATTTGTCTCCAATTTTGTATTGTAAACAGAATTTCGTGTTCTGAATCAAAAGAAACTTTGTATGGGGAAATTTAAGTTTTTCATGTTGGCAGCACTGCTTGGTAATGGCGTCCAAACGTCATCTGTCAAAGTGAAAAGTGCACAGCATGTCCTGCCATTTCATCATGGAAAGATTAACAAACGAGCAACGATTGCGAATCGTTGAAATTTGTTATCAAAATTCGTGCTATGTGACAAATGTGCGTCGGTTGATACGGCCATTTTAAGGTCGTCATAATCGATCTGCTGAATCAACAATTCGTGCTGTTATCTCCAAATTTTGCACCAAATTTACTTTGTTGGACATGAAACCATCGACTCACAAGCGTAGACTGCGTACCGAAGAAAATATTGCAGCCGTAGCGACCAGTGCTAATAACGATCGTGAAATTTGTCAATTCGTGGTCGTTCTCAGCAATTGGGCATGTGTTACTCAACCACAAGGATTTTTTTCCCCCCAATTGGCTGAGTTGAACTTGGTTGACATGTGGTTTCATCAGAACGGTGCAACTGCTCGTGAAGCAATGGATATGTTGAGGGATGAATTTGGTGAGCAGCTTATCTCTGGATTTGGGCTTGTGAGTAGGCGATTTAACGCCTCTTAATTATTTCTTGTGGGGTTATGTCAAGTCGTTAGTCTATGTGGACAAACCGAACACTATTGAAGCCTTGCAGGATAACATACCATGCGTTATTCGTGGAACACAGGCCGAAATGCTCGAAAAAATGACGAACAATTGGACCTTCCGAATGGACATTTTGAGACGGAGCCGCGGACAACATTTACATGAAATTATCTTTAAAAATTAAATGGCAAAAACCAGCTTATCGATTCCAATAAAAAATGTTAATGTATGATGTAATTTAAGTGTTCTATTCGGCTGTTAAAATAACTATTATTAAAAAATCACCCTATATTTGTTTAACTCACTGCGTGAATACAACGTAGCCATAGCCTACGGCGAATACGTCAATCCGGGGCCTGACAAAAACGTAGATTCGTCGACTGTAGCTCGTGGAAGATTATGCAATATTCAAGATAATTGCCGCTTTCGCCAAGCGTTGCTGTCATTCGAAAATGCATCGAATATTTGAAGAGACTGGCACACTGGCTAGAGAAATCTAAATCAGGTCGGCTAAGATCATCGAGAGCGGTATCATCTGTACCTGATAATCTGAATCATTCAATTCGGAAGTGCTTAAGTGTTTTAAAAGCGTATAGACCACATAAACCACCTACACCGCTATTGCACAGAGACCGAATTCAATTGGTGCAGGAGTTAAAGCCTCAGGATGTTAGTCAGAGGCTTAACTTTGTAGGCTAAGAAATTGACTGCTTTTCAACGCTTACAAATATCTTGTTTTCGGATAAAGCTCATTTGAATTTTAATGGACACATAAATAAGCAATGTGCCGAAACTGAAACGCAAGCATCAGAAAGTCTTTCATTTGCCTAAAGTGTGTGCCATATGGGCTACGATATCGTGGCGAAGAATTATTGGTATTTACTTTTTTCAAGATGAAGATGGAACGTCTAGTTACCAAGAATTCAGGTTATGTGAAGGTATTCTACAGCTTACTGTTGCTTGAACTGCCAACTATTGCTGAACACCGTGTGGTGGTCGATCAATTGAGGTGTCCATGCTAGATCAGATGGCTAAGAAGATCCACAAAATGGTATTGGCTGATCGTCGGCTGATGGTGCGTGAGCTAGCTGAAATGATAGGTATTTCAAAAAGTGTTTTACAACGTATGTCGACCGAAGATTTGAAGATGAGAAAGCTGTGTGCAAGATGGGTGCCGCACTTGCTTTCAATAGATAACTGTTCGTGAAGGAGTTTCAGTATTTGGGCGATTTTGCGCTGCAATAAAGCCGAATTTTTGCATTGATGTATAACCATGGATGAGACATGGGTTCATCAATTCACACCTGAGACCAAGGAGTAATCAAAGCAGTGGACTAGAATGGGAGCATCGTGTTTAAAGAAGGCGAAGACGGTTCCATCTGTAGGCAAGTTCAAGGCGTCTGTTTTTTGGCTGCGCATTGGATTGTTTTTATTGATTATTTTCAGAAAGGAAGAACCATCAATGACATCAGCGGAATATTATGCTAACTTATTGCAGTGTTTTGGTGATGAAATTATGGAAAAAGACCGCATTGTGGCGAAATAGAAAGTGTTATTTCATCAAGACAATTCTCCAGTCCACACATGCACTGTTGCGATGGCCAAAATTAATGCATTAAATTCGTATTACTTCATGATGTATCTTATTTGCGAGATTTAGCTCCCTCCGACTATTTTCTGTTTCCAAACTTGAAAAAACGGCTTAGTGGTAAAAGTTTTGTCAGCAATGAAGAGGTGGAGTCTGCGGTTGATGGCTATTTTAAGGAGTTTGACAGTTCTTACTATAAACTGGGTATAGAAGCTGTTGAATATCGCTGGAAAAAGTGTTTCCTGCTAAAAGGAGGTTATGTTGAAAAATAAAGAAAATTTTTCCCAACTTTTTTGTGTCTTCTTTGTTAGGTCGACTAGTTTTGGAACTGCGCTCGCATTGGCCATATGGCGTCGTCCAGACGTCTTTTGACCAGTATCTATCCGTTTCTTTGACTAGTTGGCACATAAACACAGTCTCGTTGTGAAGGCCTTATCCACGGTGTGCAACACACTGGACATATTACAATGCGATTGCCGAAGCCTCCCTGGGATAAATTTGGACTATCTAGGAAAAGGGGCTAACAGTTTTGGTACTACCGCAATTGTCAGTGTGTTGTGTTTATGCTAGTATGGAACATAATCCTCATTGGCGGAGGTGAGGCCTATCTTACCTCCTCTGCTACTGTATGGGTCTGCAGGCCCCGGTTGCAATGCAACTCCACATTGGTCAGTGATTTTGGTATAAAACAAAACCTTTGTGATGCTCCCACTAGGGGTCCTGCACCGAATGATCAGTCGAGAACTCAGTCCCGGAGCCTCCTGATCCCCACGCTACCGGCCAAACTCACCGATAGGAACTGCGTAGCAAAGTAAAGGCAAATATTCTACTAAATTGTGATTTATACACCATACTTCACGGGATTGGTCGCCCTGTGGCAAAAGAGTACAGTGTGGACATTTTTACATAGCTGCAGGTGCGGAGACTCTGGATAGATGGAACGGTCGATACTACATTGCAAAGATGCAGTATCCTCACTGGTGGAAGACGGCAACCACGACAACAAAAGATGACAATATTTTCGAAACTATTTAGAATTTGTCACAAGCTAATATTTTGCCAAATTGTGGGAGAGAAATGGAAATGGGCTATATCTACCTACCGACTGTGGTACCTCCTATACAAATTTTGACCGATTTGTCGAAATTCATATAGTCTAAAATGTTTCATATCAAAAACTAGAGCTGTATATTGGAGACATTATTGTTACTACAATGGCCCTGATAAACGTTTACTATAGGTATATTTCTAAAAATGCTGATTGTGTCCTGAACAACTCGGAATACTGTGCACTGAAGAATGCCGATATGGACAAAAATGTATTCGAGTATGTGGCGGTGTGCAGATTCCATAGCTTGACTACTGATGATTCATTTTCTTCTTTTTTTTTGCCAATTTTTGCACATTTTCCCGCATATTATTCGCTCACACCTTGCCCACCTACATTCAAACGGTGTTGTTTAGTCAGTCATACTCGTAGATGTTTGATATATTGCGAATGAAGAAAAATAAAGTACGATCAAGAGTGACATCGTTTCCTTTTTGCTGCTTCCAATACTTTAGTGAATGAAGTTTCCCAGTTTTTTCCTTTTCGGTTGTGGAGAAAATCGGATGTAAGTCTGTTTGAATGTTTGCTTACTGTCAGAGGTTTTTGTTATGTTCTGTCGTTCACTCTGTGAACTTTAGTGATAGTTTTCGATTTGTGTAAAATTCATCGTTGACTTGAAGTTGAAAACATATGTGAACGGTGTGAATGTTGTATACGGATGGTGATAAATAAATAAAATCCATCCTCCTGCACACACCTTCAGAGCTACCGTGGCCGCCTTGCTTCATTTGCGGTAAAAACTTGAAGTTTCTTTTTTTTTTGCTCTTTACCTGGTGATGGATCCCAGAGTTTTGTATCATTAAGTTTTCGTCGTTTAGTTTGATGCCTATCATTTATTTATAATTTATCTCGACTTTTCCCACTTCTACTTTCGTTGTAGTTTCCGTTACTGTGTCGTAGTTTGAAATCATGTTTTATGTCAAAGTGAATTTTCCTCTATGCAACACAACATACCAAAAGTTTTATCATATTCTTTTGTAGCAGCTCCCTTTTGTATAGAATTTACTATTGCATGAGTAGACGGTTTTGCGGTGAAAATGTGTCAACACAAACTGTTTGGGACCGAACTGAGGTAAATAGAAATGTATTAAAGCTTTAAATAGAACCAAAGGAAAGAAAGGACTAAGCCTTTAAATGTGGAAATAAAGGTAACCATGCTGAGGAACTCAGTTAATAATTTAAAAATTTCCACTCGAGTTATATAGGGTGTAGTAAACAGAAATCCATTATTTTTGTATGACATTGAAGGCTTTATGAGCATTATTAGAATGATCCGAATTATGTCAACTCTGCATGGTTTTGTTCATTAACTTGTTACCCTTTTGAATGTAATTAAATTATGCTTCTCTTATAGAAACCCTCGTCCTGTCGGCAAAAAGCTGAGACAGCCGATTTTCACAAACATCCTTTAAGGCAAAATTTTCACCACCAAAATCATTCGCCTCAAACAAAAATAGATGGTAATCACTTGGTGTCAGTTTCGTTTTATAAGATGGATGCGAAAGAACCTCCCAAGAATGCTGTGGTGAGTCACTATCGATATGTGTGAGACCTGATGTTGTGAAACACAATTCCTCTCCTATTGCCAAAAGCTTTCCGTTTCTGAGAGATTGCTTCCTTCAGATAGTCTAATTGTTGGCATTAAATGTTTGAACTAAGGGATTGGCCGTATGGGAGCAGCTCATAATAGATAATTCCCTGCCAATCACACCAAACAGACCAACATTATTAACTGGACGATTAATAGCGCCGGCTCACTGCGATTTGCCCAGCAGCTAAACTAGCCGACCTAACAAAGAACACAGAAACAAGTTGGGAAAAATTTTTGTTTATTTTTCAACATAATCTCCTTTAGCTCGATACACTTTTTCTTGCTATAGTAAGAACTGTCAAACACCTTAAAATAGCCCACAACCGCAGACATTACCTCTTCATTGTTGGCAAATCTTTTATCACCGAACCATTTTTTCAAGTTTTAAAATAGAAAATAGTTCGAAGGAGCTAAATCTGATGAATAACGTGCTCAAATGAAGCAATTCGAACTTTAGTTCATTAATTTTGACCATCGCAATAGTAGATATGTGAACTGAATTATTATCTTTTCTTATCGGCCATGTTTTCAAGTTTGGAAACAGAAAATATAACTAAATCTGACGAACAACGTGCTCAAATGAAGCAATTCGAACTTTAATTAATTATTGTTGACCATCACAATAGTGGATGCATGAACTGGAATATTGTCTAGATGCAACAACCCTTTCCTTTTCGCCAAATGCGTCCTTTATTCCATAATTTCATCAGCCAAACACTGCAATAAATTAGCATGATATTCGCCTTTAATGGTATTTTTCTTTCTAAAGATAATGAAATCCTCTGCGCATCT
>JAHXMU010000122.1:1128777-1145267 GCA_019455685.1 Philornis downsi | reverse complement strand
CCTTCAGTCGACGATTATCCAATATCATTTTTTGGATTTTCTTAACTCTATCTGGCGTGGACACCTCAATTGGTCGACCACTACGGTGTTCGTGTTCCGTGAATGCTCGTACGGCCTCGTTAAAATTCTGATACCCAATATTTTACAGTCGTAAACGAAGGAGTAGACTCCCCCAGAATATAATTTTGATAGGCTTTAATAATGGTTGAACTAAAACCTTTCAAATGAAAATATTGGATTACATAAGTGCGACCAAATTTTTCATTATTTAGAAATTCACTGAGATCGTTTACTTTTGATGGCTCAAATAAAAATATTAAATAACGTGGCGGCTTGAAATTTGAAATATATGTTTCATAAAGTTGCCACTTTTTACCAAAATAATTTTTTTCAGACTACTGGCGCCATCTGTACGCCACTTCGGCTACATTTGGGACATCCCCTCTATATTGCAATTTAGGCGGGGGATTTCTTCACAAAAACAAGTTTAAATTTTGGAAAAAAAATCTGAAAATGTAGAAAGTTGTGCAAGTTAATTTAGGAAAGCTTCTTTTCTTGTGGGGCAATTTGCGTCTGCTCACCGCTATTCCCATAGCTGCTGTTCTATTGGAGGTTGTCATAAGTGACCCGCTTTCCACCATTAGTCACCATCTGCTTCACAAATGCCTTGATTTTGTTGAGATTTGGAGGCGACTTCCATATAAAAATTCGATCCATGATAATTTTTTTCATTGCCTTGACTCAAGCGGTACTACACATCGAATTTCGTTTTGTTTCTGGGCTTATTTAAGGTGTTTCAAATACCACACGTCGAACTTCCTTTTGTTCCTGAACTTATTTAAGCTGTTTTAAATGGGTTGTTGTCCAATGTTTGTTTAGCTTGTGGGCAATCGAAACAGTGCTACATGATGATTGCATTTGACGATTTCTATTATTTTATCGACAGTTTCGACAATTTATCTTCTAGAGTGTACTTCATCTTTGGCATCAAAATTAAAGGAACGGAATTATCAATATTTTGCATGATTGGCCATTATAGTGCCAGGATCATAAACATCAAACTTGATGGCGTTTTCGACTTAATTAAGGAAAGGGCGTATTTTAACTTCGACGGTGGCTGTAGATACAAAATCTAGAACACGCCCTCTAGCGCAAATTAATCGCACTTTTATGGCACGAAATACTGATTACTAAAGCCATTTATTGGAAAAACAATTATTTTATCTTTACTGTAGTTTATATAAAATAAAAATGTTCATTAAAGATTTTACATAAACTTTTATTTTTTTTTTTAATTATATTTTATAGAAAAGATTTATTTTGAGTTTGATGTACTTATTAGAAACTTGATTTTTTTTTTGGTTTATTTAAAGACTCTAGACTTATTTTGCTTCCTGTAAAGCTTGGTTTAGTAAACGAAGTTTTAGCGAAACGACATTCTCATAATGCCAGGCTGGAGAAGAAGAAATTCTCATTAATTTGAGAGTTTCAGATGCGTAAGATTTGGTAAACTATTCAAAACCATAATACCAAGTCTAATGATGTGGATCCTTAGCAGGATCCAAAATAGCTTTACAGGCAGCCTGGCATTATACGGATGTCATTTTGCTGAAACTTCTTGAAACTTTCAGAAACTTTCTTTTAAAATATAATTTGTAAGTTGTAAATCTGTGAAATTTTGCCTGAAGATTTCAGTTGGAATTTGGGTTCTACAAGAGAAATTGGAGGATTTGGTGAAGAATTTAGGTTCGTGGCGGGGTGTGAATACTTACGAGGTATTTCATATAAAAGGAGATGAAAGAGAAACCAGGAATTGGTATGTTGAGGACGACTGGCGAGTGGTCTGGTTGGTGGATAGCGGAAAAAGGGAGCGTGTTTGTGGCTGGTTTCATTCATGACCTGCATCACATCATTTTTTTTTATTAGTATGTTGAGGACGGCTGGCGGAGTGGTCTGGTTAGTGGATAGCGGAAAAAGAGAACGAGTTTGTGGCTGGTTTCATCCATGAGACCTCCGCACCCCGCTGGGTTTCCACATGGGCGTAACAAAATAGATGTTTTTTATAATTATAATACATGGTTGGTTCAAGTAACCTTTACACTGACAAATAGATAGTTAACTTTTACAATTTATGCTAAATATTTAGAAATTGTTTGATACAAAGCAGTTCAATGTAATTCAGTGTAATTTGATGTAAGTTAATGTAATTTAATGCAATTTGGTATAAATAATTAAATTTACTTCAATGTAATACAATTTAATATAATTGAATTAAATGTAATTTAATCGAATTCAATTTAATTCGAGGTAATTCAATGTAATTCTTGGAAAATTCATTGTTAATTCATGAAGAACTGTGTTCGACACTACTAAAACTTAATTTTTCGTAAATTTTCCTTGAATTTGAATTAACAAAAAAATAAAAGGTGAAAATGTAAAGTAACCAAAAAAAAAAAATTAATATAAATGTAAAACAAATTGTAATACCGTTACAATTTTAAAAACTCACAAGATTATAAAAATTTAAAAGAAATTTATGTTTCATATTAAAATTTTTGCACAATGTAAAATTTTCTGGCGTTCGAGAAACCATGAAATTGGAACTGACATAATACGAGTATCTTTTAATTTGCCATGTAAATAATAATACTTTAATATGTTCATCACAAGTTCCTTAACTCTTCCATTCCCTGGCGCATTGGTAACCTTGAAACTTTCACCCAAAATGTAATATAAAATATTTATACCGTCCCAAAGGCCATTTTGCTCAATGATAAATTAAAACAAATATTATGCCAACACCAACTGGTCCATTTCGCACGCAATCGTTTCTATAATGGCAGTCACGTCCTCAATGATAGATTTTGTTCTTCGCTCGGTAACAATAAAACCACAATCTTTTGCGTCCACAGTTTCCCCTTCTGGCCCAGTTGATATTTAATAAGATTTTATCTATAAAACAAAGTTATCTTAACACATCATAAAATCCAATAAAACAATAAAAGATCCAAACTAATTTACTCGCCTCTTCAGATGGGGTGGAATGAATGAGCGAATGGAAGAGATCATTGGGGGTTCAATGCAATTAGACAATTCTAAAATTGACTTTAGCACGTGCTTAACTACAAACAAAAGGATTATCCGTAAAACAATTTGTAACAACGCAAAATCTGTATGAATGAATTCATCTATGTAGTAAATTTGAATGTGTGTGTGTGTGTTTGTGAGAGTGCAGCTATCTTGCTAAGCCTGTTCCTATGCAAACAATAAAATCTTACTCATTCCATCCCCTTTTGCCAGTGCGATGATGCCGGCAAGAGCTCTATAATAATGGCAGAGCCGGAGTAAATTTAGCACAACTATTTATTCCGTTCGACTTACGATGTAATATTTATTCAAAAGTCTATCATGTTGTACTTAACGTTAGCATTACTAGCGCTGAAGTGGTAATTGTTGGAGGTTACGTGGGCCACAGCTAAATTGTTTGCAGTGTTTTACAGTGTTTATTTCGTAGAGAATTCCACTATGAGGTGGTTGTTTAACAAATTGCCATGACATTTTATACACTGCGTAGTAATTTCAACCATATGTTTCAATTTAGGAAAAGAACAGCAGAGATATGAAAGCAGCACTACGAAAATTGGATTAGGTTAGGTCAGAGCGGTAGTATGAATTGCCAGACTCACTTAGACTGTATTGTCCATTGTGATGCCACGGAAATAAAGCATATAGATGTCCCTCGTTTCCCCCTCGCTGAACCATCCCGAGCGCCTCAAGAAGCTCTTAAGTGGGACAAAGTCTATATCGTCCTGATGTCCTGGGGCCGTAACAAAATAAGAGCCCAGTGTTGATCTCCGCCTGTTCGCCGGGGCGGCTTTTCTATGGACTCCTTCTCCTCTTCATCCCTACAGCACCTGCAGAAGTTATTAGTCGCAAATTTTAGTCTCATTGCATGCCTTCCAATCAGCAGTATCCCGTCATGCCGGATACAAGTAATGAGACGGGTGTTGATAGCGATAGCAGTGTGTGTGAACGCTTCAGATTCAGGAGAGGGCACATCTGACTGGATTAATTACAACCTCGGACAGACGCCCACCTACCATTTGCTGCTAAGTATGGTCTATTTCGCAGTAAGAGCTTACAAGTTCGTGGCATGACCACGAACTCTAACTTGGCTGGAATCTATAGGTATAAGGTTGCTTCTAGTCTTGCCAGCTCGTGTGCTCTGCAGTTCCCTGGAATGTCTGTTTGGCCCGGCACCCATATAAGATGAATGTTGGAAAGCGGAGCCATCTCGTTAAGAGATCTGCGGCAATTCAGGGCTGATGTTGAGTTCAGGAAAACAGAATCCAGGGATTTAATGGCAACTTGACTGTCAGAGAATATATTAATCCCCACCGTGGTGAGAGCGTTATCAGCCATTCTGCCACTTCCTTAATGGCTAAAATTTCGGCCTGATAATAATCTTCTTGCTATACTTAGCAATAGGTCTTTGGAGTAGACCCCGAAGCCTACCTGATTATTTAATTTTAAGCCGTTAGTGTAGAAGTCGACATGCAGCCTTATACCATGAGTTCTACATTTCCACGTAAATCTATCTGGTATAAATATATGGCAAATATTGTCGAATAGTCCGCAGTCTTTTTCCATTTAGGAAAAAGACTGCAGAAAAACGAAAGCAGCCCTACGAAACCCTTTGGAGAATTAACATTACACATCTTTTAATGTAAGAATGATTGTTTTTAATTCCGAATCTTATGTATGGCTACGAGTTATTTTGCAGTTGTAATAACGAAATGGTTTAAAAATTTTACGCCATTTACAACAGAACCCCACTTTTGGGACTAACAGAATGTAATCATATTGCAGAAGCTGTAAAATTTATCTCTGGTGTTTCACTTTAAAATTTATAGAAAATTCGAATGTTGACTACACTGCATAAAATCGTATATTCAAAACAGCCGCTGTATTTGTATGAATGCATCAGATTTGCAAAATCGAATAGAGGTAATAACCTAATACAAATAAGTCATAATAAAAACTTATCGAATACATTGTTTTCCATTTAAAGGCAAACCGTCTTTGAAATTAACTCCCTTCTACAATGCAAAAAATAACCAACGACAAACAATTTAAATTTGTTTTATTTCAACATTTCCAATAAAACGTCTGCTTGCCTTCTGCGACTAAAAAAATCTATCTTTTTATGTTTAATTTGAAAATTTATTGAAAATTCCTTCTATAATGCAAATCTGAACTATACCCTATTTCGTTCGAACATACGAGGGCAGTCAACTAGCAGATCTAACAAAGAAGACATAAAAAAGTTGGAAAACATTTCTTTATTTCTTAACATAATCTCCTTCTAGCTCGATGCGAATACACCAGCGATATGCAATAGCTTTTGTACTCCGTTTACAAAGGATGTCCCAACAAGAACGCAAGATTTAAATGACTTATGCAGCAATTGAATTGTTTCTCTGTATGACATGTGACACCGTCTTGTTGAAACCGCATGCCCTCCACATTCATTTCTTCAAATCTAGGCACTAAAAAACTGGTTATCATTTCACGATACCGAACACCATTGACTGTTTGCGCTTGATATGCCTCATTTTCATAAAAAAAGGTCCAATGATTCCTCCAGCCTAAAATCCACACCATACAGTGACACGTTGAGAATGCATTTGCTTCTCGTGAATTACTCGAGGATTTTCCTTACCCCAAATGCGGCAATTCTGCCTATTGACGAAGCCATCAAGATGGAAATGGGTCTCGTCACTGAAGATGATTTTATCAGGAAAATCAGCATTTTCATGTTGTCTCTCCAAAACCCAATTAACGAACTCCCTTCGCTGTTCATGGCCAGCTGGCTTCAGTTCGTGAGTCAATTGAACTTTGTATGCATGGAGATGCAAATCTTTCGTCAAAATTCGCTGCATAGTGGATTTGGAGATACCAATTTGCTGAGCTCGGTGTCGAATTGAGGTGGATGGAGTTTGAGCGACATCATCACGTACAGCTGCGACATTTTCGGTCGATCGACCTGGTCGAAGGCGCGTTGTTGTCTTTACATCACTAACAGACCCAGTTTTGGCAAATTTATCCATTAATCTCTTTACAGTTGACTCTTTTAGAGCATTATTATGACCCCAAATTGATCGCAATATGCGAACTGTAGCCGCAAAACTTTCACCATTTTGCTAAAACAAATTCACAATGAGAATGCGTTGTTCATTCTTGTAGCGCTGCATTTGTACTAACCTCGTACCTTCTACTAGGAAACAATAACAATTGTTTAAATGTCAAACAATTTCACTTCGAATACGCCAAATTGAAATCTTGCGTTCTTGTTGGGACACCCTTAGTAAGGACTGTCAAACTCCTTAAAACAGGCAGCAACCGCAGACTTGATCTCTTCATAGTTAATCATTTAAATTTTTTGGAGGAAAAATTGATGGTATGCCTATTTTAGTGTATTCGGGTATAAAATTCAAAGCTTTGATGTGTAATGAGTTTTCTTTTCACAAATTTGGTCTTTTCCGATGAATTTACGCTTTCAAACACCGCACATCGTTTACTTTATACTCTTCATTTACCGTCCGATCTTCTGGCAAGAATTTCGAGTGCACAATATCGCGATAATCAAAGAAAACAGCCAACTTTGCCTTGACTCTTGACGGACTTTAACACGGTTTATTTCTGTTTCGTTTAAGATGGAAACTTGTTGGTTGGTTTTCATGTCAAACTCATAAACTCACATCTCAATATCAGTTATAATGCATCTTATAAATATGGATTCGGAATTTACTCGTTCTAGCATATACTCAGCGATCTATAGGTGTATGTGATTTTTGAGATTTTGAAATTTTAAAGCAAAATCGGATTTTTCAGAATTGCACGAGTGGTAAAATGGTACGAATTGAATCGTGATATGTCGAAAATTCAAATTTAAATCGTGAGTTTCAATGACCATTTCTTTTACTACATCGACGTTAAGTTGCGATGGTCTACCGAAGCGAGCAAATCTTCCACCACACCTCAATCGCTTTAAATACGTGTGCCCGCGTACTTAATAAAGTCGATTCACTGTAAGGCTTCTCTAACATTTTCTTTAATACCACATATGAAATACAGAAAATTTACAACAAAAGATTTGATGTAAATTCTTGGTTCAATGTTTTCATCCATTGTAAAAATCGCACACACTTGAGATGAACTGGTAAAATACAGTATTGCAAACAAACTGTATGGTAAACCGCTCTAAAGCTCCGCATCAATATAGAAGATAGCAGTACCAATTTAATGACAGAAAGGATTTTTGACTACCTCCGTAAGCGGGGTTTGTAAATATTCTTTTGTATATAATTATAGTCAATATAGGGCTAGATGGCATAGAATTCAATTTTTAAACAGATATTTTTGCACCTGTAATTCTGGATCTATTATCTGTTTCCTGTTTTTTTGCAAGAAAGTTTAGAAATTCTCCTTTGCAAAATCATGAAATGGATTGCGAAAAAATCATCCTCCGAATCCAAGTATTCTTCCTTTATTTTACTTACCCCTAAAATATGATAAGAAACTACTTCACATCAACCCTCGTACTTATAAGTAATCGCTGTCATTGTTAAGGAAACAATGTTTTTATTGGCCTACTTAAGCAACAGTTCGAGCAACCTTCAAACAATTTCAATGCAAACAATCCCCATCCCCAGGACCAATAAGGCAAACTTCTCACACACTTACTCCTGCTTCATTTACAATGCAAACGGCCTTCCTTATCTTGAGCACAAAAAGAGTCTTAATCAAAACAAGGGAGATTCAACTTCTAACTAATGCATTTACAATTTAAGGCTAAACTAAGCTAACCCCCCGGGTGAGATAAGAAGTGGAATATGCAACCACAAAAAACACTCGTTCGCTCATTCTCGAAACGGAAAATTGCATTGTGAAATGTATTTGTTGCAACGCTACACTATACGTGTACTCGTACTCTCATCCACCCTTAAAGATTGTCACAATTTGCCATTGTTTTGCATAAAGGAAGGGAGTGAGGGGTGCCGCTCTCTGTATATGCAGATTCCCTTTTCCTACGCTACCACATGACATCCTTCCCGGTAATGCCATCGATGGCATAATGTATGCACATCTTTTTAACATCCATGGCTGATTTGATACGTTCGTTATGGAGAATGTTGCGATGTTCCAGCACACTTTTTTTTGCAATTGTTGTATCCTTTATTAGGCCAGAAATGTAGTAGGTTGGTAATTCAGTTGGTGCCGTTAAAGAAACTATCGATGGACAACAATTATTCTTAATTCTATGATTCAATTGATGACAATTTTTAGCAAAAGCAGACAATAGTCTGAAAACAGAGGGAAGTAATACCGCTATTATAATTATTTCGTGTCAAGTTAAGGCTGCAGTTTTACTGGAAATCTGAGATTTTAATGAAAATTTGGGTTCGTGAGTGAAAAGTCCGTATACCTTAAACAAGTCGAATTGTAATAGGAAAATACAAATTTGAAAAAAGATTCGTTCATTCGTTGGTTTTTTGAATTTATAGTCGATCTTCAATGTAATATGATTTTAATTCTTAATCCGGTTCAAGATAGTTTTTTATTTAGAAATTATTATGAGGATGAGAAGCTGATTGGCCTATACGATAGAGGTGAATCAGCTAATTCATTAGTTTTAATAATGGGAACCGGTTTTGATGTTTTCTATATCTAAGAGAAATAGTACCCTTTTAGACATAACTAAAATTGCTAATGCCTTTTTTTGCTCGTCGTTTTTAAAAAAGGCAATTTTATATCCATCTTTCGCTGGAAATTTTTTAATTTGTAGGCCTTAGATTACTAGCAAAATTTTATCTGCAAGAACCATATAAAAATCAAGCGGTTTAGACAGCAATTTTTTTAATGCATTCGACAATAGAATATATTTAATTGCAAAACTGATCATACTGACACATCTAGCTGGATGTGTAGCTATTTTGAAATTCATCAAAATACGATTTTAGCTGCTTGTGCTTTCCTGAACGTATTCACCCCTTTAAGGGTTCACAAAACGATTGAGAAGTTTTACCTACCGGCACGAAATAGTGCTTTTGTACTCTCTCAATGAAAGGAGCACAAGTGAAATATAACTCGACCTTCTTTTTTAGAAAATTTGGTTTCTACGTGTCTGAACATCTCTCAGCGGTTTTCTGAGAGACTTTTCTGCAAAAAGTCATCCTTTTATTTATTTGCTTATTTATTTATTTATTTATTTATTTTTTATTATTTTTTTTTTTTTTTTTTTGATAAATGCCTCCACTTGCGCTATAATCCGTATAAGTTTCCTAGAAATATAAATTTGTTTTACAAACTTTGTTTACAAAATTATAATAATTACAATTGCATTTTTTACATCCATTCTTAATTTCTTTTTTCCGCCATAGTTTCTGTACTTGCCAAAATTTCCGAAAGGAGGTAAATGTATAAATGTTTCAAATATCGTTTAATTTTTTTTAACGATTTTTGTTGATGTCTTTGCCCAAAAGTTGGTTTTGAATGGATAAAATGTTATTATGAGGACAAGAAGCTGATTGCTCTATACGATAGAAATGAATCAGAAGATTTATTAGTTTTAATAATGTTTCTAATTTGCCTCAAAAGGTTTCAAATTTTTCAAAATTTCTCTTTGATTTTTTTTTTTGATATACAGTAGCTAGCCATTTAAAATAGTTGTTGTCCACCAAACTTAATTTATCCTCGCCATCATTTCTGTCAGACTTGTCAAATTCATCTTAGGCCATAAAATGTTGGTTATCCTTTTTCGGTTTCAACAGTAAAGTTAAATAAAACTCACATAAAGCTATGATTTCGATGAAACTTTTAAATCATTATAATGCTTGGACTTTGCTATTATATACGAAATACAAATCCATTCAAATGACCGCCTCTGAATTGGTTGCAGTAGTGGATTCTTTGGATCCCAATGACATCTGCAGACCGTAAAGCGCAGCCAACAGTCACTTTTTCCCGATACAATGGCTTTTTCACAATCACTTCTGGGTTCTCCGAGCCACATATGCGACAATTTTACTTGTTGACGTAAAAGCTGAATGAGAAATCAGCTTCATTGCTGAAGAAAATTTTGTTCGATTGAAAGCCCACATTTGAATCACCAGTTTTGTAGTAAGTTTTAACTATTTTTACACGTTCTTCGGCTTTTAAGCGCTCCGTACCGGTAAATGACAAACCTTCCACCAAACAAATAACACTTCAGATGACAGGTATTTAACTGGTGACAACCTTGCCAGACCGGCGGTTTTGAAAACACTGAAGGAGTAACCCTATTTATAGGTTTACACCAAGTAAAAATATCATCACGTTAAAAACATACTTATAAAATAGGACTACGATAAAAACTTTAAATTCGCAGTGCGACCAAATCCTGAATATGAAACGTAAAGTCATGGAAATGACCCTTGCGTTTTATGTTTTATGTCTACAGGTAGGTTAAATTCGAAATTAGAAAAAATAGGTCCACTTCGCTCATACACAAAATCTATACCTCCTACAGAAAATTGGAAAATTTTCACAGTTTTTTTTTCTCTAATTTTACTACTTATTATTTAACTTATTAGGCAGAATTATCCCAAAACATATAATCTTTTAAAAATCCATTTTAATTTTGGTCGCGGTAATGAAAAATTCTAAAAAATTTAATTTTTTTTCACGCAGGAAGAATGGGTTAAGTCCATGTATAATGTTTAATAAAAATTCAATAGTGGATCCTTTTGAGGTAGTTTTCGATCACTTTTCCATACAGTCCAGGCAGTAACAGTTCGGCGGTAACTTCACGAATGTTGGGCTTCAAATGGCCAACGTTTGGGGATTATCAGCGTAAACACGGACTTTGACGTAATCTCACAAAAAAGAGTCAGACGGCGTTAAATCTCATTATCTTGATGGCTAATTAGCCTCGCCAAAACATGAAATTACGTCTGGAAATTTCTCATGCAATAAGGCTAAAATCGGTCATGTTGTGTGGCTCGTGGCACCACCTTGTTGAAACCAAATATATTTTCCAGTTCATAATCTTCAATTGCAGACCGAAAAACAAGTCAGTTATCATGCGGCTATAGCAGTCTGAATTGAAATTCGTCACACTTTCACTATCAAAAACGATATTTTCGGCAGTGCCTACATTGCGATGATGCACAGGCCTGACCACATCTGTAACTCTTCCAGTCTCTTGAAATTTCTTTATAACCTTGCCAATTCCTTGACCAGTAGGTCGATTATGACTATCCTAATCCTGCCATAATGTACGAAAAATGCTCATGTTTGAATCAGCACTTTTGTAGTAAGTTTTAAGTTTGTTTGTAGTAGTTGTTAGTTTTTAACTTGCGAGACAGGCAGTTTTAAAACTATTTGAACTGATTAACTTGCAAATAACATATTAGCTTATATGTATCTGTTTCAGTCATGTGGAGGCATGGAGTAGCGTCAGGCTGTATGTTAGATCTAAATAAATTTCACATAACGATAACCCCCAAGGTTAAGTATTTTTCTCTAAGTCTACCTCACATACTAGTCGACCCAGATCCACTTACTTGCAACACCTAGAGTCGCCGGAATTGTAGCATTTCTGTGTAAGTTAGTTGCGTTACGGTTTCTATGGTTCCTCTTTTGACTTTTGTGGGTCATAATTGCAATTTTTCTTCGTCGCGTCACGTCACCGTTACAGTAATTGCATTCTTTTGTGTGTAACGGACGAAAAACCGGGATAAAATTTCTCTGTGAATATTTTTCTCTTGCTGTTTCTTCGTCCTTTTCGCCAATGATGCTATTGATGTGACGTATAGGATGGTCCATCCTTCAGCTGCTCGTATTTTCCGCTTCACTATCATATCTGGGGGAGGAGGCGGGGGAAGTTGTTGCTGGTATCCAGTTTTACACTTTGATCGGGTGGAAAAACGTTAACATTTTTTTATGGTTTATAAAATACCAATTTGTTTGGTTTTGTTGAATTAGCTTCGGTTTCGTCGGATTTTCAAAATTCATCCAAAAGGAAAATCGTATTGCTGTTGTTGTAATGGCTTTTGTTACGCTTCATTGCGTCCGAGGGTCGATGTTTGGCTGAGGATGTTGTTGTTGTTGTCGTTGTTGTTGTTGTGGTAGGTACACGTTTCTGTGAGTGTTTCGATATTGAGTATTGTCATCGGCCAAAAGATAACATAGTAACAATTTATAAAACAACAACAACAATAGCACCAACATCAGCAACAACAATCAGCGCAAGGACCTTCTTCAGCAGGCGAAAGAAGAAATCGAAAACCAGGATGCCACATACGATATTCGCACATTGTTCATTGGCGTGTACAATAACACATCCATCCCCCTGCCGTTATAATATATTTATTGAGTATGTTGAAGTACTCGTTTGTATGGCACAATTAATTACTACGCTGCACAGTGTTAAGGAACAGCCACTAAATCAGCGATATTTTGCGAAAGTGTAATTTTTTAGAGGGGTGACAAAATTAAGTTGTTCAGAAGGGTAATTCTTAATTTATAGCGGACTTTGCACGCCCCCTGATCACACATCGTTCATCTTGAAGAGCGAAAACAAAAAATAGACTGTAAAACCATGGCTTAATCCCTGAAACAAGTTTGTTCTTAAAAATATACTATGTGAGTTCTCTATTTAACCTGTTTTAGAAAGAAAAAAAACTAAAAAGACATGTGAAGGTTACAGATGAAAGATTGACATATTCGTTAACCTATAAAGGAATATTTTCCACACAATATTATGTAACATATATGTATATAAGGGTGTCCCAACAAGAATGCAAGATTTAAATGACTGATGCAGTAGTTGAATTGTTTCTCTGGCTATATGACATGTGGCGCCGTCTTGTTGAAACCACATGCCCTCCACATTCATTTCTTTAACTGTAGGCACGAAAAAATATCGGACACCATTGACTGTTTGCGCTTGACATGCCTCCAATGATTCCTCCAGCCCAAAATCCACACAACACAGCGACACGTTGGGGATGCATTTGCTTCTCGTGAATCACTCGATATTATATATTATCAGCCCAATTCTTAACACTCTCAGCGAAATGAATTCCCAAAAAATAAGTTTTTCCCAAAAATAAAATCCTCCAATTCTGAACAGTCTGGGAAGGGAGAGAGAATTCGAAACATTCGAAATCAGCTGTTTTACTTCTTTTATCTCTTCATGCCCGAAGGTGGGTGCCAAACGGGTGTGAGGAAGGAATCTGATGTGTCTGTGGCACAACGCATCTTCAGTAAAATTTTGACAGAAGTAATAAATATATTTGAGGAGTATCTCTGTTAAAGGTGGATAACTTTTTGCAAAACGGGGATGAAAAGCATAAAATTACGTTAAATCTTTATATAAAGCATGGCATTCCAAGCGTAATAGGATGCGTTGACGGAACTCATGTCCGAATTTTTGTTCCGTCTAATAATAAGCACCTGTACTATAACAGGAAGGGGTACTACAGTTTGAATGAATGGTAAATAAATTTCGTCAAAAATATTTTTTCCCAAATTTTAAAACAATAAAAAATTACGGTTTTGTGGCTATGAGCTAAGGATTCAGTACGTGCCTCTCATCCTGGAGCGTGTCACGATTCCTTTATTTGAAACACCAGAGTTAAGAGCTCATCTTAAGCAAGAATACTTCAGAAACGGTAGCAATTATTGGCTCATTGGTAAGGTTTTAAATATTAACAAAATAATATTCAAATATTAAGAGATATGTATTTTTAACTAGGAGACGCAGCTTATCAATTAGAACCATGGCTTATGACCCCTCACAGATGCCCGCAAGATGGGTCTGTTCAAATAAAATTCAACGAAATTCATTCCAGCGATATTGAGCGTACAAATGGTGACTTAAAAAAATTTTTTGGCGCAATCCTCTTACAATTTTTGACGGAATTATTCCCAAAATTTGTCATCATTTTCCCTCTTTTTATGACATTCGTAATAGCTACTTTTTTCCCCGGGAAGAGTTTCCCAGTTTCGAAGTTTATTTAGAATAGGAGGAAAGTAAAATCTCCCTAGGAGATTGTTTGAGAAAAGGAGAGTTGGGAAAAGAGAAAAATTTCCCAGGGAGCTTTCATTCATAATTGGGCTATATATATTATATATTATATATTATATATTATATATTATATATTATATATTATATATTATATATTTTATTATATACTACATATTTATATATTATGTACTACATACATATTTCTGTAAGATTCTTTGCACTAGTTATACAATAGTGAAGAGATACCATAAGGATTTGTTTCCCCCATAGAATTACCTCATTCAAAATTCAGTATTGTTGATATAGTTTTTCACTACTTCCAGTTAATTATTTTTACTTCTTTTTACATTTCTAGAAGCGCACTGTAAGCTCTTCTGAAATCTGTATTTTGTATCTAAATTATGCTGAAGTCATCCTAAATGGCCTGAACCGGTTTTTACCGAAATCAAAATCTAATACATAGCACTGTGCAGTCATTAGCGTTCTCTCATGTATTTGGTATTCTCTTAGCATTGTCAATGATCTGAAAAAATGTTTATGTTTTGCTGCTGTGCGAACAACGAAAACATTTATTATGCTCTAATCAAGAGGCGGCTTATAATTCTAAGGAGTAACCCTGTCTGTGGTTGAGTTCGATTTATATCCATGCCGACATTCACTATTACCACTATTACAGGCCACTACTACCACTACTTACTTGTATTGCTACAACAACCTCAAGAGTCTGCTTTAAGGACCTTTTTTTCTTGTGGGTCGTACAAGTCAAGCATAAGTATTAGAAGGGGTGCCAGACAAGAAATTTGCTATTTCTATAGACTGTTTTGGAATATAACAAAAATTGCTGAGGTCGATGGTAGGGGCGGTATAGAGAAAGAGAGGGAGAGAGAGAGAGATAGAGAGAGAGAGAGAGAGAGAGAGAAAGTTGGGGGAAATTTACTATCTCTATGAAATGTTGTTAACGGGGAAGTTTGCAGCGATGGAATGTTTGTCCTATTTATCTTTTAAACATTTTATGAGCAACTGCTAAGAGGAAACAGCCAGGCTTTGTGTTTTAATTGTTCCATTGGCAATTTCAATTTTCTAACTTGTTTTCTGTTTACTGTTATTACAAATATTTGTATTAAAGTCCCTGCAATTTTTAACTTTTAAAAATTGTTTTATGGCACGACAAAAAAAACGCAAAAAGTTATTTTGTGGACATATTTTGAGCAATTAATGTTTCTTCCTAATATTTATGACAGCGACATGTAGTCCTCCATTTTTGTGAGTATTTAATTAAACGTTTAGGAATTGCTGAAAACGTACAAAATCACCAATTATAAACTAAATAAAACTTAATGTTTAATGAAATTCAGTTACTGCAATTAATAGAATTGTATCCATAACTGTAGCATTCCAGTGTCATAAAGCTGTAAATAGCAGGACAATTTAAAATATTTTGAAAGTGTCGCAACATTATGAAAAATTGATTAAACCACATACAATATTAAATTGTATAAAATTTTATCAGCAAAGCTTTGTTTCTTCATATAATTGTAGCCAGTTATGTGAAAAATTACGTTTGCTGTACTTGAAATGCGAATGCTCGGCCACAAGAAGTGTGAGGAAATTATGAATGGCCACGATTACGATTGAGTTTTTCCCCCCATTGTTATCGCTTTTCCTAGCACACAAATTGAGCCCAAAGGACATCTAATGAAAAATGGAAAACAAAATGTGTGATTTCCGTTTTATAAATAGTTGCATCATTTGGTTTGGTTGATTAGCGTGAAAGTATAACAGCCAGTTATTTTTGGGTCACATTTATTGGTGGTTGGGCGAGGGAAAGATAGAGCGAGCAGAAAACATATCATTTTTCGCTATTAAAGTCTAGTATATTCAAATTTGGTCTGTGTAGTCGGGCAACACCTCGTACAGAAAAAATTCTGTTGCTTTGGCTTGAGACGATTTTTTATATTTTCGGATATTTTGATATGAGTAATATTTCTTCTAATTCTATTTGCTTGTATATTTTGCGTTTTTTTCTGGAAATAGTTTGAGCAGTTACACCATATGTCGGATTAAGAGAACCTGGTTTTGAAATACACAACAGATCAGCACAGCAATTTCAGTCAGATGTCTTATATAGGTACCTTTATCGGATGTCCTTTGGCGGCGATTCGAAGGCGTGTAGCTGACGCCAGAAGAGACATAATTATTGCTAGCTTCTTATGGAAAAATTCTTTGAATTGAATTGAAATTCTTTGAAATTGAAAGAAAATCAAAATTTTAACTATCTAATGTCTTTCGCGTAAAAATTGTTGTTGTTGCTTACAACTGCTGGTTTGTGTTTATGGTGCCCCAAAAAGTGTGGCACTGCGCTCTACTTTCTTTCGCAGTACAAAATGTCTGACCATGCAAAACTACAATAAATTCA
>JAHXMU010000122.1:1079607-1128767 GCA_019455685.1 Philornis downsi | reverse complement strand
AAGGATATTGTCAAAATTGGAAAATCGATTAAGCATTTCATTAGCAAATGCGAGCCTTGCTATGAAGTCAGACCCTTTCAATTCTTGTGTTAATTGCAGCTTATATGGATGCAGTTTTAGATCCAATGTTAAAATTCATTGCAAACTTCGTCGCGATAATTGTAAGACAGACAATCTCTTGCGAGTCGACATTTGTGGATTTCCTCGTACTGACTCCATAACTCTCTCAACATTGTCTTCGGTCCTAGATGTTCTTGGGCGACCATTTGCTTGTGGTTTAAATGTTGAACCGGTCTCTTCAAAACGCTTTACCCATATTTTAATTAAATTAGCACTCGGAGCTTCACTAAGTCGCAGTAGTCCATATTCAGCACAATATAGTCGCCTAGTAGTAATATATGAACGAGAGTTCTCGTAAAATGCGCGCACGCAAAATGTGCGACGCTCCCCGTCGAAGTGATTCATAGCGACTAAAACTCCATGAGTCCGCACGTTCTATTGCGCCACCCTGTATGTTAAATTAACCAGCTTTTGAAGTGAAAATACGATTTTTTGTGTTATTCGTTAACGCTGTTTCCAAATTATGACAAAAAGTATATGAATTCCAAAAGGCCTTTGTACTAGCAGTCAACTTTCCTCAAAAATTACTTTTGACTAACGAATAAATGACAGAATTCCTCAAAAATTCCTCTAGATGATTGCTTTTCTTGAGCTGAATTCAGTCGTTGTATAGTTTTTTTCTACAAAACCAATTTTGCCAAAGTTCGAACTTAGGCCACCTGTGACCATAACATTTTCATTCCAAATCTCATCTTCACGACCTCTATCGTGCTTTCAACAGCCAGGCAGATGGAGGGATATGCTTAAATCATAGTACAATTTCACTGTGATTAAGACGTCTTGAACTTTATGGGACCTTAAGTAAGTATTTCTCGGCTTGGAAATACGTTACCATTCACTAACCATTGACACTGAAGGTAAATCAAATCAAATGTGTAGGTTTTACATGAGTCTCGCTTTGACAGCCTTACCCATGGTGTGCCATTACACAGGTGCTGTTTTCTATTATTTTTTTCTTGGTTATATGCTCTTTCTTCCTTCTTGCGACAGCAAGCGCCCCTTTGGGGTACCCAAACTAATCCCGAAAGGATTAGTCAAACTACCAGAGATTAGAAGTAGGTCCCTTGGAAAACTTCCTCAGGGCCCGCTCCCTCTCTCGGCCAAAGTACCGTTGTAGTCACTTGGTATGAAGTGAGCTACCTCCAGGGTAGGAGTTGAGGTAATTTAGGAAGACCTCGGATAGACATGTGCAGTGGTTTCCAAGCTAATGTCTTCCTTCAGCAACGCTTGAGCAACGCAAAAGCACTGAAAACACTTGTTCGGGCAACCACAACCAACACGATGCTCCCACATGGGGTCCAACAATGTTCCTTGGGCCCCGTGCTACCAGAAGAGAAGAACCGTCTGGTCTGGGTTTCGCAAACAAGCTACTCCAGTTTTGCTTTATCATACCTCGGTAATCCATAATATACGGCATAGATTTTCAATGTCCGAGGAGAGAATATCAACACTGCAAAGCATGCCATGCTCCAATCATAGTCTATTACCCAGATCTCTCTGGCCGTACAACTATTAAAAACGGAAAAGATAAATCTTCTGATATCTCCCGACGGCTTCTCTATAACCGCACCTGTTGCCAGGCTGTGTCTTGTTTAACTATGACTCTCCCCTTTACTTGGTTTTCGAAAAACGAGTTCCAAGATCAGTTTGATGTCATATTATAGGTGAATCTTAAGACATAATCCACCTGTTCCTAGGGCGTCTGGCACAAGGCCACACTACTTTGTTTTGGTACGCAAGCATCATCCTTTGCCTGCTTAATTACAGGATCGGGTAGAGAGGCTTGCGTTTTAGGGGTAAGCGGTACAAAGCATCCTAGGAAACACCCGCCTAACCACACACTGAGGATAAGAGAAAAATTAAAAAAAATGCTCATGATTTCGAAAAAACAAAACACGCCAAACGGTATCAGACACCCGATTCGAAAAAATATTAGCCAGAGAAAACAAAATGGTTTAAAAAAATAATCGTTATTCCAAACTGCTAAAATATTTGAAAGCCAAATCCCTGATTTAATTGCTAAATCGCTTTCCAATTTGGGAACAACAATTGCAAATTTCATACTCAATCCGGCAATTGGTTTGGGTATCCAATTAGCAATGTCTTTGCGCTGCCAAAACGTTAATCATTTGTCGTAATATTTTATTTAGAAATAATACTGGAAGCATATTTTGCTTAGTACGATTTCGATTTAATTAATTTGAAATAAGCAGCAAATTAAACATTTTATGCAAACAAAATTTCAAATCGAATTTTTGCTACCTCCAACAACAATAAACGATGATGGGTGGTGGGCTTATTAATAACAGCAACATACAAAACTGTTGTTGTTTACATTATATAAAGTATTCAACAAATCCTCCGTGATTGCAAACATTTCCTTATGAAGGATATAATCATGCTCGTATATGAAAGACTGTCTAACAGTTTGATGTTATTAGACCTAACATAATACCGAAAAGTGGTGAGTTTTGGTTAACATTTGATGGCTGTTCCAATGCCACATTGGTTCGACAAACTGTTAACTTTTACAGCAGCGATTTTAGACTGCATGGTAAGTGGGTGAACAACATCGTGTGCTTGATGGACCACATGTTAACCCAGTGTAGAGAGAGATAAAGAAAGAGAGAATATTTGCAAAGTGGGTTTTCGCTCTCAGGACATTTGGAGCGAGTGTTGGGAAACGAAAACATTCCTTGTGTCACTTGAGGATGAACTGATTTCTAATGGGAATCTTGTAAGTTGAAATCGGCAGGAATTGAAACACAATTTATGGCCTCAAACAATAACACTTGTTCAGTTTCGTGTTTGTTGTGCGCTCGTATGGATGTGATAAAACGGATGAAAGAAAACACACGTTAAGCAAAATTCAGCCGAACGACCGATTTTGAAATGAATACGGTGCAAGGAAAAGAAAATGAGAGAAAAATAAAATGGTTTTAAACGCGTTTTACGGTTTTTGAATAAAAATGTAGAGAAGTTGCCGAAAGTGTAAAGTAAAAAAAAAATACGAAATTTCACATAAAATTTTACAGAAATTGGAAAATAATGTAAAATAAAATATAGTTATTTTTGTTGCAAAAAAAAGGAAATATATAAAAATTATAGAAAGTGTTACAGTGCAAACAAAAAGTAAAAGTGCAATAAGAGAGTGTGGGAATTTTTTTTTTTTTTGAAAATTTCTAAAAAAAATGCATTAAAATGTAAAATGTTGCTGACATCAACTGTGCATCCTTTGGAATTTATTGTGTATTATTAAGAAATAATGGTAATTTCCCCCCTCCCCACCATCCATTAAAGCAAATAGTATTTGCTATTTGGTACTGATTGTTAATTACATTTGACTTGTGCCGCCATCTGCTGTGCAAAGGCGCCCCTTTGCTCGTTACTCCTTTGACCAAAGAACTCTAGGACTCCAGTAATTTTTTGCTTCACATTTAATTACTGTTGATAACATTACACTGACACTTCCATTTTGGAGTTTCATTCATTACGTCTGTTATATCGGATGACAAAATACCAAAAGCGGTGACGTTGAAGGCAGCAGCACAAACAAAACAGATAAATGAAATTACGTTCAACTACTGGTGTTTCGTACAATTTTTGCATGTTTTGCTAGCATAAAAAAAAGTTTGATGCAAATACATTTTATTTTCTTTGGATTTTGTTGCTTTTCAACTGCAACAACAACTAACGGCAACACTTTTCATGTAAATTTGGGATAAATGTTGGTTGTTTCACCTCGTGTGCGAAATATTATTGTGATTACGAGCACTGAGAAAACAGGCTACGCAAACAAGGATGATGGAATTTAATGTAACAAATAAATTTTGATTACCAGATATACTTAAATTGAAAAGTATAATTCATGTGGTTACCTTAACTCTTTAACTGCTGAAGGGAGTGAAATATATCACCTTTTTATTTTGCTGTTAAATATTTTTGTGTAGACGGCCGCTCATTGTTTTCCCAGCCAAAGATTTAAACACATTTTGTATGTGAATTTTCTCCGTCCCATCAGCCTGAAGGTAGAAGATAATAAGGATTTCTTTTTGACACGCTGCTTGTTTATATTGTTTAAAAACTTAATTAAGTAGAAATATCGCATGTTTTAAAAGGGATTGCTGAGAGCAATTTTTCACACAATGAAAAAGTTTTAAAATGTTTGCGCCAAATCAAAAATAAAACAAACCTGGAATTTCTGTACAAGATGGTAAACATTTCTTAGAATTTCTCAAAACATCTGCTAACAAAATATAACATATTTTATTTAAGGGCTTTGTGGTAAGCTAAGTACTTAATAGAATGACATATTTTCTGTTGAGAAGTGATGGAATTTCTACCTCAGGCGCTTTAGCTTTTGGTGAAGCACATATTGCGACAAGACTACTTTAATAATTGCGATTTTTACAAAACCGGCTTTTAATGTATTTGGAATTTTTTTTTTTTTAATTTGAGCTATTAAATTGGTATTAGTAGGATTTTCTCAATAAAACCCATTTTAAAAGTAATTTATATACAGGGTAGCTGAAAGAGCTGTTTTTACCCTCAAAAATACCCCGAAAGAGAATCTCTTTCAACTCTGCGTGTGGCTAAAGCAGTAAGGTAGAATTTGTCTGGCGTGCCATGGCAGAATTGCTGCGAAAATTTTCCAATAAGTTGATTTCAAAAAATCCAACATTCCACTGGCCTTCAAAATCCTCTAGCCTTTCTGTAACCGATTTTTTATTACAGGGTTACTGCAAACAGGAAGTCTAAGTGATAAAATCAACAGATTTTGAAGACTAAAGCAAATCATTCAATAGGGAATTGGAGAAATTACTGCTGCAATCGTAAATTTCTTTTGTATTAACGGAAAACGGGATAGACAGTTCGCCTAGCAAAGTAAAAACCAGTTTCCAGTTACTTTTAAAAGTGTAAAAATAGTAATATCGCCTACCGGTACTAAAATATGATCTAGTTTTCGGTTTCAGTTTACGATGCTCTTATTATAACGACTTTCTAAGAATAATAAATATGACATTTGTAGAAGATTGCGGTTTCTGATTCTTGGTAATTAATGGAAAAAGCAAAATTTCAACTCCCATATAATTCCAATATAAAATTCAGTGATGAATCTGATTTAACTTTCTGGTTCTTGGTCTTGAAGCTTACACGACTACAAATTATTGCGATTTGTAAGTGATCAAATAGGACTTAGGTTTGGATAATTATCCAGAGGAACATTTTTGGAGCAGAAGTACTGTTGAATAATTGGGAAGGAGCAAAGTCGGAGATACGCCAATAAATTTTGGATGACCGAAAGTGATTTTTTAACCGTAGTTTTTTTTAAGAATCGAATAAAACACTCATATTTGCATCACGTATTGAAATTTTTTTATAGGAATCGATAAATTGGTCTTTGCCATTTAATTTTTAAAAATAATTTCATTTAAATGTTGTCCGCAGCTCCGTTTCAAAATGTCCATTCGGCATGAGCAATTGGTATAGATGATTTTTCATTCCTATTACGCAAAAGAAGAGCCTATAGCCTATACTTAGATCCATTAATAAATAATCTCCATTCAGTTTTGTCAGAATGGTTAGTTCATTTTCTGAAATCAACAACCATCAACATCAGTACAGTATATATAAAATACGCAGCCAATTTCAAGCTTCTATCTCGTATAGCCTACTGCAAGCAGGAAGCCTAAGTGATGAAATCAACAGATTTTGAAGACTAAAGCAAAGCATTCAATAGGGAATTGAAGAAATTACAGCTGCAATTGTGTAGCAAGGATGAATAAGGATTTTGCATTTGCTTTACCGAAAGTGAAGATTTTAATTCAATTTTTGCCTATAAAATAATTCTGATTCTCATAGTTCTAATAGTTACATTAATTTAAAAAGACTTAATAAAATTATATAAATTTTTATAATGAGTTCTTTGTGTTTCCTAGAAATATTTTCATCAGCTAAGCTGTACTTTTTTTTTTATCAAGAAAGTACGCTCTATTATTAAGGAATGCTTATTAGCATCTCTATTTAAATTTGATTTTAACAAAATTTTTTACCAAAATCTGCCTTCTAAAAAAGAAATTGAAGTAATTTGTAGTACATGAACAAGAAATTGGCCCGGTTAAGACGGTTTTGGCTAGCCGGTTTCATAGGGAGTTACTTAAAGTTTGTGTCTTAAAGATATTGTTAGTTTTCAATTCCAGTTGAAGTTATTTTCGTACAATATGCAACACAACATTAAACAAAAATTACGATCTACTGTCCAAACCAATATTAATTTTAGATGCGATTCTGAGAATTAGACATAATTTTCAACAAATTGACTTAACAATTTTATAGAAATGTAAGTTTAAAGTACCGATAATTATAGGTTTAAAAATGTGTATCACATTCTTAGAATGTAACCGATTTTTTTTTTATTTTTTTTTTTTTTTTTTTTGTAAATATGACTGGGATGATTAAATAACACGACTATTCTCCATATGATTGTAGTTTCGAGCTCCGATACCAACCACTTATCATCATTTGAGTCTTTTCGCTATGTCTGAAAAATTGAGTAATTAAGTCTATTAAATGTTTCTGTTCTTCTACTGGTTAGGATCGTGGTTAAACTGTAGATTCCGCTAATTGAGTCTAAAAAGAGAATGCCCATAATTGGTCTTTGATAAGCTTTCCTATATTTCATTCTTGGAAAACAAGGAATTTTTTTTTTGCTAATTTGTTTTTCTTAAATTTGACATGATGTTTAAGTGGGAAGATTACTTTGGCTTTACCGGGTTGTTTTTCTAAAACTTAAACGTTTTAGTAGTCAATTCCTCTAAATCTTCCACATCTTAAAATATTGTAGGTTTGAAATTGTTAATTATGCATTAAATATTATTTCTTTGGTATTTTCATGATAATTTAAATTTAAGATGAGCGTCTTATCAGGCCACTGCATCTGATCCTGGTGTTGTTGGGGTGCCAGCGACCACTAGGCTGGTGAGTTGAGTTTCAGTAACAGAAATTATCTACTGGCCTAAGACTCATCGGTTTTAGCATGCCATTTAGGTTTCTCAACTAGTCGCCTTCTCACTTTAGCTATCATCAAAGAGATGTCTGATGGCATTACCAGGGAATACTTGCCCTAAAGTCGGAAGTCGTGAGCTGCTTGCAAAATTCTACAGAGGGATCTGGTTACTCCCAAGTGAATAACAATTAAAGGGACCAAATTATGAATTTCGCTTTTCCCCGGTGACCAAAATTAATGAATTAAATTTCGAATTGCTTCATCACGCACCTTATTCGCAAGATTTAACTCCCTCGGCCCAACTTTTAATTTTCCCCATTCCCTATTAAATATCAATAAATATTAAATATTAATATTATTATTAAATGTTAGAGCTTAAATACCTTTTGGGAAAACTAATACAGATTTTAAAATATTGTAGGTTTAAAATTGTTGATTACGCATTAAATACTAACATCTTGAACATGATAAAGCACATTTGGAAGTGTAAAAATTTATGTTTGTTATACAGCGTAGGCGCTGCATGTGTTATCACCTTTAGCCTGCTATAGCAATAACAGGGCTAAGAACGGCGCACTCATTTTTTCATAAGCATTAATCTGTCATATTGTCTACAAACCTACGCAAGCATATCGTTTAGCGCTATAGTCATATTGCTCTGTATTTGGCTGGAAAATCACAACCAGACGATATTAATGAGCTGCGACATTTACGAGTGGAAAATATTTTTATGTATCGGACCATAATAAGTTACAATGATGGTGATTGCATCAAAAAACAGTAACATCAACATCGCCAAAAATGTTTCCAAAAAAGAACACTTGAATTCGACGTAATCCACGACAAAGCCTACTTCAATTGGTGAAAATGTGTCTCCTAGTAGGTTTCAATGTGTCTGCTAGTAGCATGGGGCGCGTATTAAAAAAAAAAATATATATATATACTCGTATATAACTGAAACCCTATAAAATACAAAATGCAAAATTTAACATCTGCACAAACGACAGTTCGTCTGGCAAAGTACAAAACCAGTTTCCAGTTATTTTTAAAAGTGTAAAAATAGAAATATCGCCTACAATTTTCAATGCTTTTATTATAACAACCTTCTAAAAATGATGAATATGGCATTTGTAGAAGATTGCGGTTTTTGATTTTTGGTACTTATTGGAAAAAGTACAATTTCAATTTCCATATAATTCCATTACAGATTTCAGTGATGAATATGACTTAACTTTCTGGTTCTTGGTCTTAAAGCTTACACGACTACAAATTATTGCGATTTGTAAGTGATCAAATATGACTTAGGTTTGGATAATTATCCAAAGGAACATTTTTGGAGCAGACGTACTCTTTAATATTTGGGAAGGAGCAAAGCCGGAGATATAACAACAAATTTTGGCTGACCGACAGCATCGTAGTTTTTTTTTAAATCGAATAGAACACTCAAATTTGCATCAGATATTGAAATTTTTTTTATAGGGATCGATAAAATGGTCTTTACCATTTAATTTTTACAAATAATTTCATTTAAATGTTGTCCGCGGCTCCGTTTCAAAATGTCCATTCGGAAGGTCCAATTTTTCGCCACTTTTTCGAGCATTTCGGACTGTATTCCACGAATAACGCGTGCTATGTTATCCTCTAAGGCTTCAATAGTGTTCGGCTTGTCCACGTAGACTAACGACTTGACATAACCCCACAAAAAATAATCAAGAGGCGTTAATTCGAAAGATCTTGGGGGCCAACTCACAGGGCCAAATCGAGACATAAATTGCTCACGAAATTCATCCCTCAACAAATCCATTATTTCACGAGCACAGTGTGGCATGTTGTATCATTCTGTTGAAACCACATGTCAACCACATTCAACTCAGCCAATTGCGGCAAAAAAAAAATTCCTTACGGTTGAGCAACACATGCCCAATCGCTGAGAACGACGACGAATTGACATTTCATGATCGTCATTAATACTGGTCGCTACGACTACAATATTTTCTTCGGTAAGGACTTTACGCATACGAGTTGATGGTTTTATGCCCAGGAAAGTAAATGTGGTGCACGAATTGTTGATTCAGCAGTTCGATTATGACGACCATAAAATGGTCGTATCAAAGGATGTACATTTGTTATACAGCACGAATTTTGATAATAAATTTCAACGAGTTGCAATCGTTGCTCGTTTGTTAGTCTTTCCATGATGAAATGGCAGAGCATACTGTACACTTTTCACTTTGACAGATGACGTTTTGACGTCACTACAAACCAGTGCTGCCGCCAACCTGAAAAACTTAAATTTAAAAAAATCACCCTATATATTTTCTATTGAGAATTACGGCAAACAGTGTCGTCGATTTACGGTCCGCACTGAACCTGTTGATTGTAAAATAAGCGGGCGTAAGGTAATCGCCCCCTTCTATTGCTTGCTTTTTCCTATGAAGTAGCCACTGAAATATGTTTGTAACAATTTTGAAGAAGTATATGAATTGAGATGGCTTCCTCCTCATAATATGTGATTATTATTACTTTTGGTTAAAGAATTTTCGGTAAGAACTGTTGAGAAAGGTTACTAACGAATAAAGGTACCAAAGTGTTGAAATAAATTGGCCTTTCCTAAAAACGACGAATGGGAGATGGAAACTTGTTTCACTTCTGTTGAAATTACGTTGGTCTTCAAGGGCTCTTGGCTTATCGCAGACAGAAAATTTGTAAAGTAAACTAACAAATCTGAGCGGTTTAAATCAATGAGCGATAATCGATGCCATTTCTATTGTCCGATAACCCTCCTTACATCTTCAATTGTTTTTAACAGTCATTGAAGAAAGAAACTTAATCAACATTTGCTATTTTTCCAAATTAGTAAAGAAAAAAAGAAAAAAATAATAATAATAATAATTAATATGGGTTAAAGTGCATTAATTCAGTGCATTAATGTAGTAAATGCATATATAATGTAGTAAAGCAGTGAAAAGTCGTAATATTTAGAATTTTTAACAGCTTTCAACTGTCGCGTTGTTGTATAAATTGGCAACGCCTTGAAATTTTCAAACCTAATTCAATGCATTTTTGCATTTTTTTATTACCTAAACCATCCTGCCTTGATGGCGAATTTTTACATGATCTACAACATAATGCTGCCAAAACAAAGTTGTAAGGTTGATAAAAGATTTGAAATTTTGCCTATATTCTGCATTTTCTAATTTGTGATCCAAGGACTCCTGGTTGACCATCCATCTTCCCATCTTCCTCTTAAAGTTATATGAAGTTAAGAATGGAAAGCGAAATTTTAGTTCTATTTCAATTTTTCTTTGCAAGGCCATTTCGCTTCTAATATTATGAAATGCCTAAATACAGTGATATCTATTTTTATTGCAAGTGAGAAAAAAGTGATTAAATAAATTAAAATTGTTTGAGATTTGCATTGCAATGTGTGTAAATCTCGAAATGAATGCAGTTTTTTAGCGGCGTATTTAGCTGAAAAAGTTGTTCAAACGGAGTAGCTTAATGGAATTGTACAAAATATATGTTAATAAGTTTCTTATTGAAAGATCTAGGACACTTTTAAATATGTTGAGATTTATGCACCTTAGGACTGTTATGGCAATGAACATCCACGGTGCTGGAAGTTGATTGGCGACGGATGCTGATTTATCTCCCAATATAGTTTTTAACACAGCTTCAATAAATTAGAATCACGTTCAAATTTTTGAGAACTGTTGATTTCGTGCCCATTAAGAGTGTTTTTTTGTGCGTTGAATACTTTGTAAATAAGCAATCATAAATCTAAACGAACTAGTTTGAAAGAGCCTGCACTGAACGTTCTCTCCCAATATTACTGCAGTGTAAACAAAGTAATGTTTTCTATAAATTTTACGTATTAAACAGAAAGCGGTTTTGAATTGCAGGAAAGTTTAAAGTTTTAAACTTTTAAAGTATTTTTTCTGCTATAAATTACAAGGTATATAGATTTTTAAAATACTTTTTGTGTATTTGGTTGCCAAGTGGGCGGTCGCAAAACTAGTCGACCTGACATATAGATGGTGCCAGTGGTTTGAAAAAAGAATATTTTGGCGAAAAGTGGCAACCTTATAAAACTTATGTTTTAAGTTTCAAGGCGCCACATTGTTTAATACTTTTATTTGAGCCATGAAAATTCAACGATCTCTGTGAATTTGTAAACATGAAAAAAAATCAGTCACCGTTATGTAATTCAATATTTCCATTTGAAAGGTCTCAGTTCAACCAATATTAAAGCCGAACTAGATTCTACTCTGGGGGTGTCTGCTCCTTCGTTTACGACTGTAAAATATTGGATAGTGGAGTTCAAACGAGGCCGTACAATCTGTCAAAGATGAATACCGTAGTGGTCGACTAGTTGAGGTGTCCACGCCAGACACTGTTAAGAAAATCCACAAAATGGCACTGGATGATAGTCGGCTGAAGGTGCGTAAGCTAGCTGTAATGATAGACATTTCAAAAAGTGCTACACATCGTATATTGACCGAAGAGTTGAAGATGAGAATGATGTGCTCAAGATGGGTGCCGCGCTTGCTTTCAGTAAAGCAAAAATAGTGTCGTAAAAAAGTTTCACTAGAATGTTTGGCGATGTTTCACCGCAATAAAGCCGAATTTCTGCGTCGATATTTAACCATGGATGAGACATGGCTCCATCACTTTCCACCTGAGACAAAGGAACAGTCAAGGCAGTGAACTAGAATGGGAGAATCGAGACCAAAGAAGACGAAGACGGTTTCATTTGCAGGCGGGGACATGTCGTCTGTTATTTTTTTTTGTTTGGGGGGGATGTGCATTTGATTATTTTTATTGATTACCTTCAGAAAAGAAAAGCTATCAACGGCGAGTACTATGGTAATTTATTACGGCGTTACGGTGATGAAATTATGGAAAAAGGACCGCATCTGGCAAAAAAGAAAGTGTTGTTTTATAAAGACAATGTTCCAGTTCAAACATCTACTATTGCGATGGCCAAAATTAATGTATTAAAGTTCGAATTGCTTCAGCACGCACCTTATTCGTCAGATTTAGCATCGTCGGACTATTTTCTTTTTCCAAACTTGAAAGAATTGATCAGTGGTAAAAGATTTGCCAACAATGAAGAGGGTGAAGTCTGCGATTGATGGCTGTTTTAAGCAATTTGACAGTTCTTACTGTAAACTATTGAATACCCTGAATATGGAAAAAGTATATCGATCTAAAAGGAGTTTATGTTGAAACATAAACATAAATTTTTTCAAATTTTTTGCGTCTTCTTGTTTAGGTCCGTTAGTTTTGGGACTGCCCTCGTATGACGGCGAACTCTTTCAGTAGTTAAAATATTGGATGCATACAACATGCAACAAATTTCAAAACTGTCACTTCATTTAAAACGAAAAGTCGAACGATCCTAATATACAAAATCTGGTCATAGCTGAGGTGACAAATTTCACAAATATAAAGTTGAGAGAAATTATGCTTTTGTTAACCTGAAAGTGGTGTTGACTTCAGATTTTTGTCTACTTATTAAGGTGGCTTCAAAAAAAAAAAAAAAGAAAAAAAAACATGAAATCGATGTTCCCAACTAAAAATAGATATTACAATTAGATGTTTAGGAGGTGAACCCTTTCAAAGCCATAGATAATATTTTCCCAGATAACAATCGTACTTTGACCAAGTATTTCTTTATTGGCCAATAAAAAGGTTGCTTTTATTATTTTCAGAGAAGTCTACGATGATGTACGTCATGTAACATCGTTCTTTTTATCATTTTTAATCAAAAAATTCCTCAGAATATTTTGTCAGACAAAGTACTGCTTCCTTTTTTTGTACAGAGGCTTCAAAAATCTTTCTCTCTCTTGAAAAATGAAACTAAATCGTGAATATTTTCTTGTAACTTTTTATATGGGTTAGCTCAGTATTAGGATTCAGATCAACTGACTTCGATTTCTGGTTATGTACCAGAGTCTTAAGCCGCAGTGTCTCGCTGGCTTTCCGAATTCAATTGTGTTCAATTTTATGAGAACCATATTGTGCCACAAAACATTGACGCTGTGTGGAAACTAATATTGCAGTATCTTTGTAGGATTTGTGGCGAACTTATAGCATAGTTAATTATTAGTTAAACTTATAGTTAAACTTACGTAGTTAAACTTCCATACATTTAGGATTGCATGAAATTTTGCTCGCTTAAAACATTTATACTTGCTGAACATCGTATAGTTTAATAATCATCCAAAATTCTTGTGCTAGCGAATGCATAAAGTTAAGAAATTATATCGCACTGTTCGGTATAGGTCCAAGATGGGCCAAATCCACCAAAAGATTGTCAAAGCAAACTGCCTCATCTTTCGTCGAAAATCTGTTTATGTGTTTACCACGTCATTACAATAACATAGAACGGTCAATTCGAAATGATACACAGCCATTTGTTTGTCAGAAGTCTTTGAAAATGTAAAGAAAAATAATCACCGAACACTGGGCATTATTCATCACAACAATGTGGGCTGGCAGGAATGGACTAAAGTAAATGATTATTTGAAATATTGAATTGATGGTGCGTGCAAATCTCCGATTTGGAGGTAAACTAAATACTCATTAATATTTACTTCAATCTACCACAGTTACCCAAATATGCAGAAAACAAAAATGGAAGAAACAAAGAATAATTTTCTGCAACTCCTTCTATACAATACTAGTGGACCCGGCAAACTTCGTTTTGCCTTCAAAGTTGTTGTTTCGGCACAATTCGTAGTTCAAGAAAGAAAATGAAAATATAAATTCGAATTCATTTAAATCAGTGATAAATTATTTTTATTGTAATGCTTTGTGGTAAACAACATTTGTTGTTTTTCCGTTTTCGGTGTAAACAGGCTACATACAACTGTCCATGTGAGAAAACTGGAGACTCTAAATTCACTCCACAAATTCCTAAGGATTGGCCTTGCGCCTTATTAATGGTAACCGCAAACGCAAGGCGAACAGAAAACTGAAGTCGTTTAAATTCAAATGGTAGATCAGAGGGAATCATTGGGATGCGTGGAATGAATACATCTGCGCCGTTGAATTTTCCAGATAAAATAGTAGCTTCAATTACATAAGCCATCAACTTTTAATAGAAAGTCTTGTACCATTACACAAACGGGGTTGATTGATATTGCGAAGCATTATAATAGTTGCTCCAACTTTCAATTGAAGATTATGCGGAAGCAATCCTGGTAAGCCCAACGAATTCAAAAATTCTGTTGGATAATTCACAACATGTTCTTCATGTAACAGTATCGACAGACTTGTACGACACCAATTCGCCAGGAATCTTTGATTGTATAGCCATGTTTAATTCACTAACATCTTTGTTCTTTGCGGCTAAAATTGCTCTGTCACTCAACCATGCATGGCATGTATATTGTTGTGCAATGTTAGTGAAAACGCTTTCAATCAATTCCTCTTTTGACTGTACGAAACGGCAAAAATCATTTGGCAATGTTATCTATCCAGTGTCATCAACAGGAATTGCACCATTCCCAATTTTCAGCATCTGGTTAGAGAACTTCTCAGCAGATGGATCATTCTGCAACCGAACACGAACGTTGGTAGTTAGTTTCAATGTTTTAACAAATTTCCATAAATATGAAGACTTTAAGCAAGCGTTAATTTGATCGGCTGCTGTTGATCTAGGAATGACTGGTAATGTTTGCCTAAAATCACCTGACAATAAAATCAACGCACCACCAAACAACTCTGAATTACCTCGGAGATTTTTCATTGTTCTTTCCAAAGCTTCGACAGATTTCTTATTCGCCATAGTGCATTCATCCCAAATAATGATACCGCAACTTTTCAATCATTTTGCCGTTGCAGATGTTTTTGAAACGTTGCATGTCGGTGTTTCATTAACTTGGTAATTCAATGGCAATTTTAAAGCAGAATATGCGGTCCGGCCACCATCTAACAAAGTGGCTGCAATGCCAGAAGACGCCAATGCCAATGCAATTTGATTCTGGGAACGTATCGTTGCCAACAACAATGAAATTAAATAAGTTTTTCCGGTGCCTCCTGGTGCATCCAGAAAATAAAATCCACCGGCTTCACTATTGACAGCTTGCATAATAGTATCGTACGCCTATTTTTGGTTCGCATTCAATGTGGAAAGTTTTGCGTGAACAATAGCATTTAATGCGTTGCGATCGTATTGTTGTTCACGTTGCAGTTCTAACTCAAAAAAGTCATGCATTGCACGATTAGGTGATGGCATTGACAATTGTGCTAATAGCTTATTAGCAATCGACAAACAGAAATCTTCAATGCAAATCAACGCTTCATTGTAAATTTCTGGCGTGAAATCCATTCCCGGATTACGATTTTCTTGACGCACTCGAAACAGTATATTTTCCGATAGGCAGTCTTGAAATTTTGTCCACAGTTCAGATGGATTCGATGGAAAACAGGTAGACAAAATAATTGCAAACAAAGCTCGAATTTGATAAGGATGAGCAACAACTGCTGCGTCTGCAAGTGCTTGTTCCCAATGAATATCGTTTTCCAATAAATTGAGCTGTTGACACGCTTGTCGATATGTCGTACACAGAACTCCATTGACTGTCCTTAAGTGTCGAAATGATGTTGGACCACGTACGTTTATTAACAGCAAACGTAAACAAAAACACTCAGCATTATTTGGGTGAACAGTATAAATACGCCCCAAGCATTACTTGAATGATGTTCATCAACACGTTTTCCTTTCTTGCGCTGTTGGAACTCCTTTTTTGATACATTCCACGTAAAATACGTTGGCACTTCTGTGTACAATAATGTTCTGGCAAAAGCATCAACTTCACACAATTTAAAAAATGCAGTTAGAGTTGTATGAGATGGTGATAGAGCTCTCTGTGCAGCATTTTCGGTAGTGAAATGCACACGTTAGCCACTTTCAAGATGAACAGCTAAATGAACAACAGCTGGATATCTCTCGTGAATTTGAAATGAAAAAATACGCCAAATCGCTTTATTACTGCTAATGTAACGCCCCATTTGATGCAGATGTATTTCGTCATTTCTATTTGAATCAGTTGATCCATACACGCCCATATCACTACCTTTATTTACATACTTGCAAATGTATTTAATGGACTTGACAGAATTGCAGTATTCGACATTAATATGAGCTTTGAATACTTTCGTCAATAAAGGTGAATAGGGCACAACCCAACGGTTACCGACGACAACATTTTGATTTTTTTACTCTTATGGTAATTGATCTACCATTATCTTGAGTTGATCGACGACGATATAATGGGTAACCATCATTTCCAGTGATTGTATCCGAAACCAAAGCTCTTGGATAACGTTTACTGCATTTTCCATCAAGCATACATGGTGAGTTAATATTGAATGCTCCACATGGACCGTGTATCATATTTTGCACAACAACACCATATAATTCAGGATCACTTATTTGATCTGGAATTTCAGCACATATCACATTGTCAACTTCATGCGGTGTGATTTTATTCTGTAACCATATTAATATGTGAGCGTGTGGCAAACCACGCTTTTGCCACTCCAGAGAATACATCCAGCACTTGACTTCACCAAACACTTCAGATTTCACGATAAAATCCATAAGCGCTTTCAATTTTTGCTTAAAAACACGGGCAGTGATATCATGGCGGTCAACTGGAATTTGACCAACAAATAAATTATCTTTGATGCCACTCCATTTCGGATTACACGTAAATGCTATAAATAAATCTGGTCGACCGTCATTGCATCCTGCGCCTACTCATGCATATGACGTGGGCTGCCTGTGTACGTTGAAGGCAAAATGGTCATTTTCCCAATATCATTAACATTACCGTCATTATTTATAGCATCACGCAAATTAACATACTCCTCCGAACGTAATTTCTTCTGATTAAACTGTATGAAATTTAGTCCTTCACTTTCAATTTTAGCGTACATATCAACAACAAATTGATGGAAAAGTCTACGACAATGAAAAATATGGTTAGTATCATTTTGACGGACCATAAGACGATATGCATAATAATTCATTGAGCTAACTTTTTTATCACTAAATTTTATGACTAAATACAGTCACTGAAATGACTGTAATTCAAGAACCAATACAAATACAGAAAGCGTTCATACATAAAAACCTTGGTATTAACTTCAGCTTTAATATGCACTTTGCAGAAACAAAATCGGTTCACGCATTCCAGAGAACATCAATTACTAACACAATGATAATTATTTTTATATATATAGATATAGAAATACAATATATAGAACTACGATATCGAAGGCATCAAATATGAAAATAAATTTTTTGATTTCCTCAAAATGAAAATAAATTTTTTTTTTCATCAAATATGAAAATAAATTTTTTGATTTCCAATGTTATTGCTATTATTCCCAAACTGAAAAATTCGACCAAGAACATTGATTGAGAAAATATCAAAAATGTGCCTGCTTCTAAAATTTCTTGCAAATTGTTGGTTCACTCCATACCGAATATTACAGAATCCAATTGTACTCGTACAACAACGCAATATCGGTTACCAAAGTTATCCAAATACTAATGCTTTAGTTTGACTATTGAACTATTCTATTGTCTATTCACAAACTTGAAAGTTAACTGAAATACTTACTTTTTTAATTTGTTGAATTGTATTTAATTCGTTGGTCTTTTATATGGTAGTAAAGGTTACATATGATAAAATTTATTTTGGCAATAAATAAATGTATTAATCGTTAGCATCAAATTTACATTTTCCTTTCAAATTGATCGCAAATGAACTACTTTTTTAGATGGCGATGATTATAACAGCCTTTCTCTATTGCAAGTCGCTGATAGGAAATATTTCCAAGTTCCTCAACAAACTGAGCTTCTTCTTCACTTCGTGAAACCGATTTCTGAAAGTGTTTCAGATGCCAAATAAGTTTTGGTTTACCTCTCCCTTGACGATGTCAATCATCTATTTGATATAAGTCTGAACACTTTATAGAGCCATCTAATTTACATTTTTCTTTCAAATTGATCACTAATGAACAACTTTTTTAGACGACGATGATTATAAACGCCTTTATCCATTACAAGTCGCTGATAGGAAACATTTCCAAGTTCCTTAACAAACTGAGCTACTTCTACACTTAGTGAAAGCCAGTTCTGAAAGTGTTTCAAACACCAAAGGAATTTTGGTTGACCTCTCCCAAGACTATGTCAATTAGTTATTTGATATAAGTCTGAAGACTTTAAAGAGCCAATGAATCATGTTTACTGGAATCGAATAATATACCGAGATTATTTTCTGATTCTATAAGAAATTTAGTAAAAAACAACATTCAAATTAGTTTCGTATATAAATATAATAATCTAAATTACAATTTTTTTTGCAGATTGCTGCAGTTTATTTCCTCTTCCAATGTAGAAGGTTTATTTTCCCTTCCAAAGATAAGGCAAAAATCATTAAGAATCTTAGTTATGTTGCTTCGCTTTAGTGTGTATTTTGTGCCCAGACGGCTTTTCATCTTAAAAATAAGAAATTTTAATTTAAAACCCATTTTCAATGGATCCTTCAAAGTATCCGACTTGTGAACGGTCATTGATGGAACCGAAATATTTAGAAAATTTTCCGAAAGCAAATCAATCTTTAATTTCAGTTAGCATATCGGCTATGATTTTTACTCCGTCACAATCATGCCGATGTAAACCAATTTTCAAAGGATCCTTCAAAGTATCAGACTTGTAAACGGTCATTGATGGAATCGAAATATTTACAGAATTTTACAAAAGCAAATCGAACTATAATTTTAATCTATGATTTTTTCTACGTCATAATCATGCCGATGTAAACCAATTTTAGCATCCTTCAAAGGATCCGACTTGTGAACAGTCATTGATGGAATCGAAATATTTATAGAATTTTCCGAAAGCAAATCAATCTTTAATTTCAGTTGGCACATGGCTTATGATTTTTACTCCGTCACAATCATGCCGATGTAAACCAAATTTCAAAGGATCCTTTAAAGTATCTGGATCGTGAACGATCATTGATGGAATCGAAATAATTAGAGAATTTTTCAAAAGCAAATCAAACTTTAATGACAGTTGACAGTTGGCTGGAATGATAGCAATTAAAAACTACCATTTTATTAGGTTTCAAATAATATTTATAAATTAATTTTTATACTCGAAATATGTTTAACACGCTCTATATTTAAGACGTTATCAATGGTAAACAATCGTTTCTGAAATAATTTAGTTTTTAAAGTGTCATACTTAATAATGAAATGAAATCTAGTCTTTTGTTATGATATATAACGAAATATCATAACAAATGATTAAATTTTTGATATATTGATAAAAATAATTGATAAAAAATATCCTCAAAAATTGGAATGGATTTTTTTTTTTTGTTTTGTCGTCGCCCGTTAACAATTTTCACTGAAAGAGAGACATCAACAAAGTTTTTCTACAGCTACAAATTTCATTTGAAAATTTATTTGTTTTATCACTATTGCAGCACCACTTGTTTTCTCAACTTTTAACAATTTTGTTGAGAAATTCTATATTCGTTTGACACTTTGTATTTATACTTTTAGTATTGCACCCAAAATGTTCAGTTCAAAGAAAAAGTTCGGTTTTTTTTTTTGTTTGTATGGAATGAAAATCGTCATCGAACTGAAATGGGTTTGTTCCATGACATATGATGTTACACTAGTGTGAGTAGTAAACTGAGCTTTCATTGCAGCAATATTTTCAAAAGCAAAAAATGTCAAAGTTTATGAAAGACATATTTTTATAGAGAAATATCTCTGACGGGGTAGGCAGGAAATATGATGTTTGCATTTGATGTAGATGAATCTAAGGGAGCTCTTTCAAGAGCCATAACCATGAAATAGAAAATACACTCGAGTTATAGTTAATGACACATACAGAACTAATGAGTTAATTGCTTCGTTTCTTTGACTACCAGCATGCTATTTCCTATATTGGTTCTGGTTGACCTATAATAACCTTCTCCATCTCCTACTCCTTTTCTATGCCATTCAACTAACATCATCCTTTCCCGACGACCCTTTGGTTTCACTTCAATCAGGGGCCAAGTATAAGTTATTTGAAGCAGAATAACCTCCATGGCCTTCATAGCTTAATATAGTGATTTACGTTCATTTTTTGTTCATCAGCATTACGTTCCACACAGTTTTACTCTATTCATTCGGCGCAACGACTCGTCCTTTCGTTTTACGTTATTTCCGTTTTCCATTTACAAGTGTGTGCCCGTGCGTGTGTGTATATGGGTATGTGTGTGTGTGTGTTTGTGTTGGTGCTGGTGCTGGTGCTATAGTGTAACTTTAAATTATGCGGGAAAATTAAATTTGTTCCAGTGTTTCCTTTTATAACTAAATTTGCGTTTATTTCTTTTAAGAGAACAAAAAGAAATCGTTTTTCCTCCTTTTTTTCTGTGAATTCAAGAGAAAGCAAATGAAAAGCCAGTGAAATGAAAGAACCTGGAAGTCACTACGGAAGGAATTTGGAACACAAATTTATGCTAAAAATTATGAAACTGTATTGTGTGGTGGGTGTTAAATAGTGAAAACACAAGGAAAATATGCAAAAAATAAAACAAGTGGAACGACTAAAGAGAAAAAGTGTGTGGTGTGGGCAATAAGTGTAAATATGATGATAAATTAATTACAGTTTTCTAAGCAGCCCAGCGCAACGCAGCGCATAGTAAAATTAAAGTCATCACTGAAAGACTATGCCAAATTTAGCGTATATGAGATATATTTCGACATTATTTTGCATGTCGACAAAGTTGAAAAACTCTTCCAAATATTAAAACAAACTGTGAAATTGTGTACAAATGTGTGTGTGTGTGTCTGTGCGTGTTCTTGTGTGTGTGTGTGCAGTGTTGTTCATTAAGGAGCTGAGAAAAACAAAAAGGATTCTGCTGTGCCATGATGATGATGATGATGATAATAACGTCTGACAAATTGCTGTCAAAAACAACATTTAACAGCCTTGGCAAACAGGATATTAATAATTTATAACGAAAAGGGATAAAAATCAATGACAGGGCACGCCATACAACGCATGGATGTCTTTTGTCTTCGCAGGCACTAAGACATCACACAAAAATATGTCTCTCTTTATGTCTATTTCAAATGAAGCCAATGAATTTTCATCTGAATATTCTATTGTGACAGCTTTACGAAATGTTCGAGATCAACTTTTTGCTGGACCTTTTATAGCAAAAGGATATTTCTATTTATGGTGTTGCCCGTAGCTGCGCCATGTTAAATATTAATAATTTCACACAGAATTTATAGATGAATATGATAAATCGCCTAATATTTTCACCAACAAAGTGGAGTTTGAGGCGCTCGCTCAACAAACGGATTATGTGAAATTAGTTAGAAAATTATACGATAACTGTAGACAAAGAACGAAATTTTTCACACACACATAAAAATAAGTGGATAACAAACTTTTGATTTTGTGTTGGTTTTTCTAATATGACAACTTATAGTGGAAGAATTCCTTTAATGAGATTTCTTCTTTAAAATGCGAAAAATAAGAAAATAAAAATAAATTTCCTACAACTTCTGTTGTTCCGTAATATAGGAATGCGATGTGGGAGGCATGAAATTTGTATAAATTTTAGTTGATTCCCTGTGTTATCACTGTTATTCCCAAACTCGAAAATTCGGCCAAGAACATTGATTGGGAAAATAACAAAAATGTGTCTCGTTCTAAAATTTTTCTGCAAATTCAACACTTTAAATTGATCGGTTGATGGTGGATTTGATACCGAATATTACAGCATACAATTATTAAACAACGCAATATCGGCGTAAGCCAAATCTGCCTTATATTCTTAAGTGTGTTTTGAAAATGCCAGCACGTTGTTTGGAATTTTTTTTTTTTTTTTTTTTTTTGTAAAGAAAATTTGGAGGTATAAATTCAGATCCTTTAAATGGTAAAAAAAGAGTATACAAGAAGAATTAGAAGAAAAAATTTGAAATTTCTCAATATGAAATTTTCATAAAATTTTCAGTCAGTCAAAAAAATTATATGTCCTTCAGCTTAAATTGCGGCTATAGTATTTAAATAATATAGTATTTACAATTTTTTTTTTTTTGAAATGATTCGAAAAAAAGTTTTTTATTTCAAAAATCTGGCTAACCGTCAACAGAAAAACAGGCTAATTCGGGATTTCTGATTTTCTCCAGACAGCGAAGTTTGCAGGAAAAACACTGAGATTTATTAAGAAAATAAGCTTGCTTTTGTGAAAAGCAAGTAGGTGCTATTTGTTAAATCTATTGGTAACACTTTGCCAGCACATCTACAGTGCCGCTCACTTGAATAGCACCCCTTTTTAATAGTTTTCTAAGCTCGATTTTTTCCAAAATAATAATTACAACGAACTGGCTGTGCTTTTATGAATCATATTTCAGGTATTTGCTGTAATTCTATAGGTATAACATAAATTTTCTTTCATTTAAATGAATTACGTACTAAAACATTAAACACAAAAAAATGGCAGAAATTCGATTTCAGCTTTTGGTTCATTTGGATAGTCCACCCCACCCTTGCAAAAATTAGATCATACACCAAAAACAATAATTCTAAATTAAAGATATTGTTGTTTGCTTACATCTAATATAAAAATAAGTATTCTAAGTAAAATTTAGTAGTGGGTGCTTCCTTGCCCTGGTTGAGAATACATTCATATATTCTGTTCGATAAAGAATCATACAGTTTTTTTGATTAGACCAGGCCTGTTTAATTCCATTAATGAGTTTACTTTTGCTTGAATATTGCTTACCTGATTCGTACACCTTGCGTACTATTCATCCCCAGACGTTTTCAATAATGTTTAAGTCTGGAGAGTAAGACGGCCAGTTCATAACTTCGACATTTTCGCTTTCAATCCATGATTTGACGACTCTTACTGTGTGCATTGGCGCATTATCATGCTGGATTGAATAGGTGTTCCTCTTTTCGAAGATCGTGGAAGTAGTAATTATATCCATCAGGACCCTCTAAATTAAATTGTTTTCGTCGGAAAATATAATTCTATTCCACTCTCTACTTCTTTACGGACATTGTCTAGCGGTGGTTTCTTTTTAAGTCTCAAGCGTTGCAAGTGTGCTGCTTTGAAAATAACTCTTTTGTACCGTTGATACACTTGCACTTACGCCAGCTTTTTCTTTGATTTTGGCAGCAGAGTCGTGTGAATTTGAGGCATATCTCAGAATAGCCGTCTTGTCAGCGGCTGTAATAGCACTTACTGTTGGACCTTTCATATTATTTCCATAGCCTTCGGTGTCACGTAAATATGTTGATATGACTCTGCGAGTTCTATTAGTTTTTCTGGCTATTTGATGAATATAAAGTTCAGACTCCTTGTATGTTTCAATTTTGGATCCTTCCTCGACACTCAAGGACTTAGCATTTCACTAAAAATCGATTATTTTATACTTAATTATACACAATTTCTGTAATCCGATGTGATTTTTGATGATCTGCAAAAGACTTTCACACTTAAACTGATTATCACCTGAGGGGTGCTGTTCAAATGGACCAAAAAAGGACACTATTTTGACTTATTTAAAAGAAAAGAGCGAATTAAAATATCCGGACACTTCCATGGCTTGAAATTTTTTGTAGGTGATGTGTGGAAGTCGGAGAAACAAATAAGTAAAAACTGAACCGTTAGGGAAAGTGTACTTTAAATAGCAGTCACTTTTGTTAAATGATTAGGGGTGACGCTATTCAAGTGAGCGGCAGTGTATATAATGTGCATATTTATTGAAACCGTTTGTTCTTCAACCCTCGCACAGTGCCTAAACCCATTTAGAAATTAACCCAGACAGCTAAGAAACAATATGTGAATGTGAAATCAATCAAGTGATTGATATACGTAAACATACACTTTGACATTTATTTATATGGATGAGCTAAAAATTAATCCGAAATGATTATAATGGTTGTTACCAAACTGACGCTGATGGGATAGAATAACATAGAAATAAAATTAGCAGCATTTGTTCAATTTACCATTTATGTGTTCCATAAGTTTAGAATGCCTTCAATAAGAAACCTGCTAAAACGGAGGCGTACGGATGGAACACGTTGAATAAACTAAAATTCATATACTTGAGAATTAGGCTAACATTTTAGAAATTCAATTCACCTGCTATATTTCATGATCTTTTAAATATTACAATACAAAATATTACAAATAAGTTTTATGACAGTCAGATGCTATATATTTCTATTTCTATAACTAACTCTATTAATGTTAACTTTAAGTGGCATTAATTTTACAGATGACACTGATTGAAATTTTTATTATTCAAAAGAATCACTTTTTGTTCCACAAAATATTTCTTCAGAATATGTCGTTAGAAAAAAAAAAAATGCCACTAAAAGTAATTCCCCAATATAAGTAATTATTAAAAAATTGTTTCTGAAAAACCACTTTTAAGAGTTGATTATGTCACAAAATCTGCTCGCAGATTCCGGTAGATTTAATATTTTCCATAAAAAAAGTCAGTAAACAAGCACTGAACTACAAAGGCACCTATAATGTTCCGTAGGAACGAAGATTATACACTCTGTGTCATTAACTACAGTCCAAATTAGCGACACAGATTCCTATGGCAATAAAAAGTGTACAGGGTGGTGCAAGAATCGCGCTGCTGTCAACTATCAATGAGGGCGGTTATTTGAAGATGTTGAATGCATTTTTTTTACCCTGAACTGAGTCGAAGATGTATTCATTTTAACAGCATTTGGTTCCAGCAAGATGAAGTGACTGCACACGTTATGGTGGAGCTGCAATGAAAATTCCTAAACAAATTAATATACGGAAACTCCACTTTCCGCTGGCCATTAATGTCACCAGCTTATTTTCTATGGGATTAGGTCAAGCAAGGCGTGTTGAAAACGAAACCAAGGAATTTGACTGCATTAAATCAGTCCATTGAAACAATAATTAAGACGATTCCTCAATGCATAATTTTCTGATCTGGTCTCACATATGCGTAAATGAGTATAGAGGTCATTTACGGTGTAACATCTTTAAAATCAATTAGTTATGTCAAATAAAATTGAATAAAAGAAATAAATGAAATACAGGATGTCCGTCGGGAAGGTATAATACTTTGTTTGTTAATAATTTTTGATTAAATGAAAGAAAATGGATGTTATATTGATAAATATTTTATCTAATGTCGGCAATTATGTATGGAATACAATATCAGATAAATGTCCGCCTCTGTTAGCCTCACAAATGCGAGCCCTTTTAAGCACATTTTTCCATTACATTCTCACACATTTCACGCGGTATTTCATTAATTTCATCATGAATATTTTGCTTGAGTTGCTTAAGCATTTTTGGTTTGTTTGCATAAATCTTGCTTTTCAGATATCCCCACAAAAAGAAATCCAGAGCAGTCATATCAGGCGACCGTGGAGGCCAATCAATATCACCATTTCTTGAAATAACTTGTTGTGGAAAGAGGTCTCGCAGTAACTCCATTGTAATCCTGGCTGTATGTGATGTGGCACCGTCTTGTTGATACCACATGTTAATCAAGCCCAAAGCAGGCAGTTGTGGCGTTAAAAAGTTTTCAATCATATCACGATATCGCTCGAAGCTCTTGTGTCATCTGAATCTTAAATGGAAACAAATGCAAATCCTTGTGAAAAACTGAGCCAAAGCTGTTCTTTGAAGACCAAGCTTCTGAGCACGGCGTTGAATTGAGTTTGATGGATTGTTTTTTTGAGCAGAAGTAATGTTTTCAGCCGATCTTGTAGTATGTTGTGGTTCATACTTGGCCCTATCAGCTACAGACCCTCTTTCTTCGAAATCATTCACTACACGATAAATAGTGCGTCTTGTTGGTACGTTGTTTCTCCCAAAAATTTCACGTAACGTTCTCATCGTCACAGTAATCGATGATGGATTTTGATAAAATGTTTTAACGATTAAAACACGTTGGTTTATCGAATATTTTTCCATAATAAATTTGCCACGTCTCTACTTCACGACTGCCAAATATGAACTGCTAATACTAATGTTTACCAAAATGGTGGCAAAATAAATTGGTATATCTTCTCAACGGACACCCTGTACATTGATAAAAGAAAGTTATGTGAATTTCTTATTGTAGTACAATTGATTTGCCACCATGTCCGGTTTCTGAGTATTTGTGGTTTTTACAAATATAAAGGACGATAAACAAATTGTTGATGCCAAAATATACTACGGCATTTTTGATCCTTTTTTTTTGTGTTCATCTTAGTTTGCTTTCCGCCTGGCCTCCCTGAAGTTAATTTGTCGAAAATTCATGGCTTGGCCGCGTAACTCACACATCAATTCAAGATTTCAATCAACTCATAGAGTTTAACCTATCTCAATTCGATTATGTCTTAACAGATTTCTAAGATTAAATAATTCTATTTTAAATTGTTTATAAATAATATATATAATATAAAATATTACTGTTTTGAAATTGTTAGTCTGTAAAGATTTTTTTCCATAGACTTAAATAGACAAAAAATGAAAAGGAACTTCATAAGGGATACTTTTCGGCTCATTTATCGGGCTTCCTTTAGCATTGAGTACTTGATGAAGTGCAAATAAACTTTGAGATATTGTTTAGTCTGATATTATTTAGTGAGATATTGTTTAGGAGATGTACTAAAAAGTGATTCGAAATAAGGAAGTAGCACACCATTCTAAATATTTGGCAATAAAAAAAGTATATACACATGATTTTGGTTTTAAATGTTTTAATTTGTAATACCGCGTGAAATGTGTGAGGATGTAATGAAAAATGTGCTCAAAAGGGCTCGCATTTGTGTGACTAACAGAGGCGGACATTTATCTGATATTGTATTCCACACATAATTGCCGACATTAAATAAAACATTTATATGAGATCCATTCTCTTTCATTTAATCAAAAAATTATAAACAAACAAAGTAGTTATCCTTTCCGACGGACACCCTGTATATATTTGTAACATTCAATGTCACACTGATTTATTTCTTTGCAAATTGATTTACATTAACACCGCAGAACAATTGCTTTCTGTTAAAGCTCCACCTTTCTTAACACTTTCCATGACAAAAAGCTTAAAATTCATTTAATGCCATTTGCAAGACCGGATATTAAAATATTTTGTCCTATAAAAAAACAAAAGTTGCGTGACAACCTTATTTCTCTCCCCTTAATTCATGTTATATTCATATTAAATTCATTTATAGACTTGACACATTGAAATATTGTAATTTTACCTACCTTACAGAAATGTCAATTTCTTTTCAACGACTCGTGGCACCTCCCCCTTTCGCTATGCCCTGACACTTTTAAACGCCATAAACAATGAAGTAATAGTGAGGCGAAACAAAAAGAAAACCTTAAAAATGTTATGCTGCAAACAGGAGTTGTCTACTGGGATTTAAATGTGTGACAAGTGTGTATTTACATTTTATAAAAATTGACCTTTACTGTCAATGAAAGTAGCAGAATTTACCCACATAAACCTGCCACGAGTAGTAGTAATGCTGTCATAGAAATATATTGGCATTTTCAGGACAGAATTATATAACGCACAGAAAGATGACATATAAACATGTCAATGGCTGCCAGTGGCTGTGTATGCGTAAGTGTGAAAATGTTGATTTAGTTTGTGGAAAAGTGCAAAACATCATTTTTAATTTCACACACAGTTTTAAAAGTGTTTAAACTGCCAAACGAGTTGTCAAGATCAAGTCCATAGACTTGTGACTATCACCATGGTATCACCAGCTGTCAATTATCATTAGTTTTAAAATTTAATACAGCATAAATTTGAAGCAAAATTAAATTTAAAGTAAATTCTATTGCCAACGTGTTGCATTTATGGGCACTGAAATACGACAAATATATCTATATATATGTTGTAGACGATAATAGTAAAGTGAATTGGAGTTTTCTATTGATAAAGCCAGATCCCTAAAGCCAGAACACTGCACTACGGACAGTTATAGTTTTCGATATCCCTGCTCATTACTGTTCGAATTATTAAAAAAAAAAAAAAAAAAAAAACAAAAAAATATGAAATTCTTGGGGAACACATATATCCTCAGCAAAGCTTATCTCCTTCCTCTTAGGTGGCGACTGAAATAGACATAAATATACATACATATATATAGATATATAGGTATATAGATATATATATACATATAACTTTTTATTTAAGACATATTTTTTTAATTTTTTTTTTTTTTTAAATACAGTAAATTTATGGGGAATATTTTTAGATTAGTTATTAAAAATGATATCCCGCAAGTGGTGACCATTTTCTGCTTCGCACAAATGTGCTCTTTCCAACACATTTTCCATGACCTTTCGCAAAATTTTCGGTGGTATGTTGTTAATTTCGTCTCGAATATTGGATTTTAATTCGTCAATAGTCCTGGGCTTATTAACATAAACTTTCCCTTTTAAATAACCCCAAAGGAAAAAGTTTGGAGCGGTTAAATCCGGGGAACGCGGAGGCCAATTAAAATTGCTTGTACGCGAAATTATTCTTTCACCAAATATGTCGCGTAAAAGAGCCATTGTGGCCCTCGCAGTGTGCGCTGTGGCTCCATCCTGTTGGAACCATATTTGCGGATAGTTTTCCACGGCTGGCCTTACAAAAATTTTCCAACATGGCCCGATATCAATCAGCATTGATGGAAATGGCAACACCTCGTTCATTTTCAAAAAAATATGGGCCAATGATCCTTTCTGAAGAAACACCGCACCAAACAGTACACTTAACTGGGTGTAATTGTCGTTGATGAAGTACTCTCGGGTTTTCCGTATCCTACCCATATCCCATATCCTACAGTTTTGCTTGTTAACGAACCCATTTAATTGGAAATGGGCTTCGTCACTCATAACTAAGTTATGAGTAAAATTAGGATTCTCTTGTGCTTTTTGCTGGAAATAAATTGCATAGTCAAGTCGGTGCTGGTAATCTGTCGGTTTCAATTCTTGAACAATTTGAATTTTGTGTGGAAACATTCTTATGCTATCCAAAATTCGCTGCAGCGACCCTCTTGAGATGCCAAGTTGTGTCGAACGTCTCCTGGTTGATGTTTGTGGATCCTCCTGAATACTCTCCTGTACCACTTGAATATTGTCATCCATGTGCACCGTTCGTCGTCTGCCAGCACCAGGAAGGTTCCTTACTGCTCCTTGTTCTCGAAAATTTGCAACAAGACGGTTTATTGTTGACTGAGAGGGTGCAACCCGCACATTAAATTGACGACGGTATGCACGCTGAGTCAACACAATGGACCGTTGATTTACAAAGTAAATTTCAATGATTTGGGCACGTTGTTCAGTTGTGTATTGCTCCATTACAAATTCTCCAAGTCTTCTTTACAAAATACTAAAAAGAAAAGAAAAAAAAAATTATAATAAAAAAGTTATAAGGAATTCACACCACTTCGTTCATTCTGGGCCACCCTGTATATATCAACCAAATAAACTCACAGATTTTTTTTTTTTTAAATTGAGTTTATAACTTTTTATATAAATATAAATGGGACGAATTAATTTTTTATTATTCAGTAATCAATTTAAAATTAAACAAAACAAAAATTAGCGTTCTAAGCTTACAATTAAATTTTTAAATTTTTTTTTTAGGTTTACCTCAAAAAGTGCCCTTTTTTGTCGCTCAACCGAATAGACTCAAGGACTTTATTTACATCTAAACCACAAATTAATGAAAAAACAATGTAAAAAATAATTTTCTTATAATATTTAAGCGCTATTAATAATGAGTAAAGCCACCTTTTTTTGAAATAACTTCAAAAATTCGGTCAGGGAGTGAATCGTAAAGTGACTTTAAATAGTCCAAAGACACTTCGCTCCAGGCGTTCAAAATGGCTGCTTTTAATGATTCGACGTTTTCAAACTGCCTGCCAGATTGATAAACCTTACGTGTAAGCCATCCCCATAAATTTTCGATAATATTGATATCAGGAGAGTACGGAGGCTACTCCATCAACTTTACATTTTTGTCACTTATCCACTTTTTTACCACTCGAGAGGTGTGTATTGGGGCATTGTCCTATTGAAATGTCCAGGGTAATGATCCAAAAATGTTCGAAAAATGGGGAAATGCTTTTTGAAGCAGTTCTTTGTATTTATTTGCATTTATCCTGGATGAAACAAATTGAATTTCAAATGGCCCATAGTAGGATATTGCGCCCCACACCATAACACCTCCCTCACGACTATGATGTCGGGTTAGTTGCTTCTTTCTTAAATCATGGAAGTAATAGTTAAAGCCATCTGGTCCATCCAAATTAAAACGTTTTTCATCAGAAAAAAACGATTTGATGCCACTCCCTAGTCCATGCCATGTGATTGCGGGCATATACACAGCGACTTTGCTTACGAACATCGGTAAGCGGTGGTTTTTTTTTATTTTTAGTCTCTTTAGATCTTTAGCTGTACGGATTACACTTCTCACGGTAGCTATACTGACATTTACAGCCAAATTTTGGCGAATTTTGACGGCAGAACATGTCGAATTTGACGCCTCTCGGGGAATCCTTCGCTCTTCGATGGTCGTTAGTGCTTTTCTTGTCGGCTTATGCATATTTTTTCCATAACTCGATGGATTTCTGATAAAATGACTCACAACAGACTGATTTCTACCAATTTTTTCAGCGATTTGTCGAGTTGTCAGCTTACTGTCACGATACGCCAATATTTTGCCTCTTTCCTCCAAAGTTAATGTTGTACCACCACCCATTTTCTGTTTAATTATTTTTAAATTACACCAAAAGAGTGCACGCAACTTTTTGTTTGAACAGCTAATCAGAAACTAAAATTACAGCCTTTGAGTCTATTTCGATGATCGCCAAAAATGCACATTTTTTCGACATTGTCAATGTAAAACAAGAATATTTAATAACTGTAAATTTTTTGCATCCTCTTCTTATCGCAATTCGTTTTTGTCTATTGCTTTGCTCTAAAATAAATAACAATACTTGTTCAATATCTTCTTCCACAAAGAAGATAATCAAAAATTAAAAGAAAAAAATCTGTGAGTCTATTTGGTTGATCGGCAGTGTATATATAGATATTCGCCGTCCGTACAAAATAATTCCAAGCGCTTCTCCTTCAATTCGTCACACCAAGTTACGATAGTATTTCAAAAGCCTGGTGCTTCCTTTGGTCGCCTTCTTCTGATCCGTCCATCGAGTTCGGTGTCGAAAATTTTCAGCTTTTTTCAAAGCTTATAATACTTGTTAAACTTTTATTTTTGAACATAAATTTAAAATGAATTAATAAATTTAATGTAATCAAAATTTGCGTTATAATAAAATTGCAATAAATGATGATCACCGAATTAAGGCGGATCTAAAAAAAAAATCGTCAAAAAACATTTAAAAATTTGCGGATCTAAAAAAAAATCGTCAAAAAATTTTAAAAATTTGACAAAAATGTATCGCCCAAGAATTGAAAAAAAGACAAGCAGATAACGAAATTTAGCTGAAAAATATATAAACAAATTTCCACATTTATGTCCTTTTGGGTTCGGCGTGGAGCCGAAAGGGTAGTTGTAAAAAATTAGCTGAAGTAAAACATACTGAAAATAAAGCAAAATTACAAAGTTTTCTGCTTAGAAATTTTGAAGCAAGAATTGATCTTTGCAAAATAGACCAACTTGTACATGTGCTATGCTAAGGGGGCGTGGCTATACAATCAAATTTGCAGTCATTCGTATAACTAAATTTACATTGTCGCATTCAGTGTATTTAAAAGTCAACGTGATTGTGAGAATCTATGGGTTAAATTAAGTAGTTTGTATTGAGGTGACCTGAAAGGTTAAGCACACTCTTTCCTGTCGATATTTCCAAATTTTAGTAAGCAACATAATGCACCACAATTAATAAAAATGTTGCTTCCTGTAGGCAAAAAATTCGAAATTGCAGGAGAAGAAGTAAACATGAAAAAACTGGTCATTTTCTATGAGCAGGTGCTAGAAGGTGGTTGTAGCAATGCCGTCGTCCTTTGCCAATCTCAGAAATTATATCATCAAGTGCATTAGCTGTGCTAAAAAAACAAAAACAAATAACCACAAAAATTTAGCTTTCTGTAGGTCAAAAATTAAGAATTACAGGAAAAGAATTAAACATAAAAAAACTGGTCATTTTCTATGAGAGGGTGCTAGAAGGGTGTGTAGCAATGTCGCCGTCCTCTCACAACTTATTGTGTCAAATTTAACTAAATTAAGACGCCCTTTTTCATGGAATTTAGCTTAGCAAAACGTTTAATGTTTACAACGTGAATTTTGTGGAGCGAAGTAAAAGACATGAACCAAATAATGTAAATGGAAAATCGCCAAAGGAAGGATTGGGTCAATGTCATCCATTTTTATTCGCAGAAATTACTTCATTAAACGTGGGACGTGCGCAAAACTTGATCGTATTCTTATTAATTGCTTGCAGGATATTATGCAAAGAATATTCAAATTAAATCATTCCTTTGCGTGGGAGATTACAGAAGGGGTAACGCAATGCGAAACATTTCCATTCTATCAAAACCAGCCGACCTAATAAAACATGCAAAAAAACAAAAATTGGGAAAAATTGTCTATTTCTCAACATAATCTTCTTTTAGCTTGGTATACTTTTCCCAACGATATTCAAAAGCTTCTATAGCCTGTTTGTAGTAAGAACTGTCAAATTCAATGATATAACCAACAACCGAAGACTCCACCTCTTCATGGCTGGCAAACCCTTTAATATCGACCCATTTTTTTAAGATTGGACACAGAAAACAGCCCGATGGAGCTAAATCTGACGAAAAAGGTGCGTGATGAGGCAGTTCGAAATTTAGTTCATTAATTTTGGTCATCGCAATAGTGAATGTATGAACTGTAGCACTGTCTTAATGAAACAACACTTTCTTTTTCGCCAAATGCCGTCTTTTTCTATAATTTCACCACTTAAACGCTGCAATAAGTTAGCATAATATTCGCTGTTGATAGTTTTTACTTTCTGAAAATAATCAATAAAAATAATCCCATGAAAATGGCAAAAAGACAGACGCCATGGCCTTGCCTGCAGATGAAATCGTCTTTGCCTTCTTTGGGCACGATTCACCCATTCCAGTTTACTGTTTTGATTTTTTTTTTCTTGGATCAGGTGTGAAATGGAGGATCCATGTTTCATCCATGGTTATAAATGTACTCCAATATTCCATGAAATGTCGGCAACCGCTCTATTGAAATATCTTCACGACGTTGGTATTGCTCTATTGAAAGCAAGCACGGCACCCATATTGCACACAGCTTTCGCATTGCTATTGCGTTGAGACATTGCCAAACACTCTACTGAAACTTCTTAACGACGGGGGTTTTACTCCATTGGAAGCAAACGCGGCATCTTTCATCTTTAAGTTTCCGGTCAATATACGAAACGCTATGGAGCGTTTCTCGGTAGTGAATCTCTCCTTGTGTATGCGAGAATTTTATAAAGATTCTGCAATATTCGAGATTTTCATCACATAAATGATGCGCCAAGCATTTTTCTCATTCGAAAATGATATGAAATATGTGAACATATCAGTACATTATCGAAAAAATCAAAATCCGGGCGACTAAGTTCGCTAAAAACGCTATGAAATGTGGAGTGTTTTAATCACTATGCTAGTGACGATCTGAAATTTTCTATTCGGCACCATACAAATGTTTTAAATGACCATATTATTGCCATTTAACCGTATTTTGCACAAAGTTCTAAAGCTGCACTTCTCCTAAGATTTAATTGACGCAAGAATTGAAGTACCAGGAAGCCAGTCAGACACATGAATCACTTCCTAAACTAGGCAGTTGAACAATTTTCAACATTTACATACATCTTGCCTTCGGATGAAGCTCATTTTCATCTTGAGGTACACATACAAATATAAAACTGTTACTATAAGAGTGTAATTCCTCCGAAAAACAAGCATGTGATACCTCTTTATTCGCCTAAAATGACCGTATGAACTGCGATGTCATCGCAAGGAATTATCGGCTTTCACTTTTTTCAAAATGAAGAAACGGTTGTGCAATTACAATGCTATCGATTCATTGCATCCTGTTGTCTGAACTGCAAAACTTTACTGGCTATAATTAAAGAATATGTCCCCAGCAGAAGGGATATCACACACACCTCAATTATATCTCTGGCACGAGTTCGTGAAAATTTCCTTGGCAAAATGGATCTACTGTTGTTCTCCCTGCAATTTCTGGTTTAACCCCCATGGACACCACAACACCACAGAAAAGTGTTCACCTCGAAATGTAAAAATTATGCGAAAACCCGAAAGAAAGGCACGAAAAGGCCTTCACGACATGTCATCTACCATGCAGGGTCTTTAGTCTTTCGAGCGGTCATAACGAATGTTATTGTTCGCTTAAATGAGTGCCGCGTAGATGTAGGTTTGGGTGATATTATTTTTAAGAAATAAATTCCCACTTTGCGTACTTGATGTTATGATGTTTGATGTTATTAAAATTTAATGTTATTGCTTTTGACATAAACCCAACTTATGTAAATAACAGTTGCTGTAAGGATTGCGTCTTGTATTCATAAATCTTTATTGAGATTTTAATAATCACATTTTTATATTTGAAATCTTCATATATTTCCAATAAATTGTTGTAAATTACACGCTTCATTTTCAAAATTTATCAGCAGTTATAAACATTTACTATCATGAGGGGGTTTTATTTAAGAAAAACAAAGGTAAAACACTTCAATCATCAGCCCCCTCGCAACATGTCAAAATTAATCAACTAGACAGTGACATTTCCTTCCCAGGCCTCATGTTTTGAACACAACTTATTACATGCCTTACTTTCATGACAACTTTTCTATAAAAATATCTCCAAAATCTATGTCATTATGAAAGGAAATCACAGCAAACTAAAGAAAGAAAATAAAAACGACAAATTTTACCTGGTACTTAGTAGTGTTATATAATAAAGTCATTATACTCATACTCATAAATGAGGTCATTATGATAGCATAGGAATGGGGGGGCGAATGACTTTAATATCTGTTATAAATTGCATGGTTTGCATTTAAAAAAAATACCACCAGAAACTTCATTGAAAGCCTCTGCTCTGGTTGCCGACTAATCTTCTTACCGAAAAAAAAAAATGAAATGAAACATAAAAAAACACGTAACCTCCTCAACCAACCAACTACAATGGCAATAACAAGCAGCACAATAATGGCAATAACAAGAAGTTTGCACAAAAACATGCTTACATACACATATACACGAGTGTGAGTGTGCCGGCTTTATCTAAAATTTCAATGCATGCAACAATTTTTGGGTAACCTCGTACACTGGTGTAACAACCACAAAGAGGAAAAACTTTTTTTTTTCGCTATTTCTGTACACAACATCAAAGAACGGATACGTCGTTGTTGTTGCTGTTGTCGTTGTTGTTTGCCAATTTTACTTTAATCGATATTCTTAACAAATACTCAAATCAAATTATAGGATATTACAAATCGACAGAACACGAAAGGACGAACATACAAACAAACAAGAATACTTTCACCAGAATCTAATCACACGCACGCATACCTTTAAAAGTTAACGATTGTTGGAAAATGGGCATTTTGCCTTCCATTTTAAGGCAAAAGTCAAGAACTTAGAAACTAGGAGAGAAGAAGGGTCAGACGGTTTAGTAGCAAAAAACGTGGTTAATGGCGGCGATAGTGATGATGAACTGTGACGATTATAATGGAGGGCGAGAAAGGAATGCTGTACAATACACGTGTATTATGAGCATGTTCGGAGAAAATGAGCTACACAATTTGCTATTTCACCTAGATGACCTAACTTGTAGGTATCCTTACCTTAAGTCCTTTTACAAAAATTTAACTAGTTTTTGTTGTAATCGGTAGACTACGCAGAATTTCGGACGAAAACGTGAACCAAAATCGAAACACAAACTAAAGATTTATGCAAACATTTTATTGAGTATGAATTATAGGCGCTAACTAGAGATTTTCTTGGCAACAACTATACCCCATAAGGTGACATAAAGTGTATAAAATCAAATTGGCATTAAAATGTTTTCTTTTTAGGACTTCCTTTATATATATATATTTTTAATATAAATTGTTAATAGCCAATTTAATCCGTGCTAGATTCTACTCTGGGGGAGTCTGCTCTTTCGGCAAAATATTGGGTAGCAGAGCTTAAACGAAGCCGTGTCAGATGTCTACGCCAGACACGGTTAAGAAAATCCTCAAAATGGTATTGAATGATCTATTCGTAGTTTTACTTTCAAAGTGTTATAAAAGGTGATTTTTTAAACGTATTTTTTTTTTTAAATCGAATAAACCACTCAAATTTGCATCATATATTAAAATTTATTATTGGAATCGATAAATCGGTCTTTGCCATTTAATTTTTAAAGATAATTTCATGTAAATGTTGTCCGCGGCTCCGTCTCAAAATATCCATTCGGAAAGTCCAATTTTTCGTCACTTTTTCGAGCATTTCGGCCTGTATTCCACGAATAACGCGCGTTCTGTCCACATAGACTAACGACTTGACATAACCCCACCACAAGTAATCAAGAGGCGTTAAATCGCAAGATTTTGGGGGCCAAATTGAGAGATACGCTGCTCACCAAATTCATCCCTCAACACATCCACTGTTTCACGAGCAGAGTGGCATGTTGAACCGTCTTGATGAAACCACATGTCAATCAAGTTCAGCTCAGCCAATTGGTGCAAAAAAAAAATAAATAAATCGCCTATCATGGCTCGATATCGTTTGCCGTTGACGGTAAGGTTTCTTCCACGGTCGTCTTTGAAGCAAAAATGGACCGATGATGCCACCAGCCCATAAACCACACCGACGGTCCTTTGTTCGGGATCCACCGGTAATTCATGTATGGCATGTGGCTGTTTATTACTCCAGATGCGACAGTTTTGCTGGTTTATGTATCCGTTCAGCAAGATGAGGCTCATCATCGCTAAACATAATTTTTCGATAAAATAGCGGATTTTCATTGAACGAATTTTGATAATAAATTTCAACGATTTGCAATCGTTGCTCGTTTGTTAGTCTTTCCACGATGAAATGGCAGAGTATACTGTACACTTTTCGCTTTGACAGATGACGTTTGGACGCCATTACCAACCAGTGATGCCAACCTGAAAACCTTAAATCTTAAAGAAACACCCTGTATATCACATAAGGTGACCTAAAGTGAATGAAATCGAATTTGGATTAACAGTTTTTGTTCTTTTGGACTTACTTTAAGTATTTTTTTGAATCTGAATTAAAAAAAAACTGAGTGAAATAAGAAATATATTGGCTGTTAAATCCACTATTCGTAGTTTTACTTTCAAAGCGTTATAGAAATTTGTGGCAGATTTTCTTTTTCCATAAAATAGGTTGATTTCTGATTTAACCAAAGCTAAAATATGTTATTATCATTATTATTAATGTAATCTAAGAAAGAGAGCTACTAACAGTATGTTAAGTGAAGAACTTTAGAGTTTAGAGTTTCATCCGAAAATATAAGTTTTACTTAGTTTGAACAAAATTGTATGAAGTTAACATTTTATGTGATAAATCTGGAGAAATATGTAACAATACTAACAATAGCATGCAAACTAATTAGAATTATCCGTTTTTCGATATTAGAAATGGTGTCTGCTAAATTTGCAAATTTAAATCGACGCAAAAAGTCAGCTTTATTGCTCTGAAATATCGCCAAACACTCTATTGAAATATTTGCACGACGCTATATTTGCTGCATTGAGAGCAAGCGCGGCACCCAACTTGCGCACAGCTTTCCTATTGCCATTGCGGTGAAACATCGCCAAACACTCTATTGAAATATTTTCACGACGCTATATTTGCTTCATTGAGAGCAAGCGCGGCACCCATCTTGCGCACAACTTTCTCATCTTCGATCAATATATGATGTAGAGCATTTTCTGAAATGTCCCTTATTTTGGATAGTTCACGTACTTTTAGACGATGATCATTCAATACCATTTTGTGGATTTTCTTAACCGTGTCCGGCGTGGACATCTCACACGGCTTCGTTTAAGCTCTGCTACCCAATATTTTGCCGAGAGAGCAGACTCCCCCAGAGTAGAATCTAGCACAGATTAAATATTGGTTGGACTGAGACTTTTTGAAATGGAAATATTGAATTACATAACGGTGACCAATTTTTGCCATGTTTACAAATTCACTATGATTGTTTACTTGTGATGGCTCAAATAAAAATACTAAATGATTTGGCGTCTTAAAAGTTAGAAAATGAAAATAATTATTTTCAAACTACTAGCACTGGCACAAGTCGGTTAGTTTTGGGACCATTTTCGGCACGGGCTTTGGTTGGTCAAATATGCTCAAGCAAAAATACAGTACTCGTATGTAATTCTAGTTATCAGGCAAGTAATATGGAGTTCCAGGAAAGTCCTGTTTCACTACCTTTAAATTAGAGACGATTTTTTTTTGTATTACACGTTTTCCACTGCGTTGTTTAATATAAAATTTTGTTATTGTCATCTTTAATTCAAACTTGTTTCTTTTTTCCTTACTACCATTTAAATTAGAAAGTGCGTGAAAAGTATTCATTTTTATGTTGAATAATTAATACCAAACCGAAATAAGTTGCTTTATTATTGTTATTAATTGTGGAAACAGTTAAAAAATTATAGTGTTTAATAAGAATCGCTCATGGTGAAAAGGTCGATAATGTTAAGCATTTTCCACCCACCTGAGTATTTTGCGTATTAGAGTAAGAAAACTTTTTAAAAATTAACATGCAAGAAAAAAAGGAAAATTTCCTTTTCGTACTTAATATAAAAACCTGCCTGTATATGTTTGTATGTACACATTTTAGTGTGTATGTGTGAGTAAAGCTAAAAAATATTTTATTGGCGAAAGATTTCAATATTCTTCGTCTTTTCCATATTCTTCTCACATTATTTCGCTTTCAGTAGTCACGTCCATGGACAGGCACACCTGACGACAAACAATCAATTTACGTTATCGCACTCACTTGTCGACGACGATACTAAGCATCTAGAAAATAATCATGCACGACGGATATTTTTGATACTTTTACGGTGGCTTTTGCATGTGGGACTGTTTTCTAGGAAATTGGCCATAAGTAGGATGAAAAAAAGGATGTTTTTCAATGTTTATGAAGGATAAAAACATGTGTTTTTTCAATTTTAGGACCTTTCTTCTCTGCCTGATGAGAAGGAGAAAAATCAATTTTAGGACTTTACTTCTCTCCTTGATAAGAAGAAGAAAAGGAAGTGAAAGAATACCTTTCCAAATTTTTTTTTCTCTTTATTTTTGAGACAACATTAAGAACAACCGTTTGAAACTTTATCATGTCACCACAGTGTACTGTAATTAAACAATGTTGCAGGTAATATTTTTAAATGTTCTTGCAGTATAATGGCCTCTTTCGGTACGTATTTCCACCTATAATGTCGTTGCTATTTTCCAAAAAGGACAAACAAATTAATTTATATCCTCTACTTCGTTTACTTATTTGTTTTATTACATTTTTAATGGTCTTTTGAAACATTTTTCAAGAAACAAAAACCAATGTAACTCCATGAGTATTGTTGACCTTTACAAGCTTTCAAACGTGTTCTGCTTTTAAACAATGTTCAACAGTGATGTTCTGTGATATTACGCTGTGTACTAGCAGAATGGTTGAAAAATAGATTTCAAAGCTCTTTCATATATATCATATTTACCTTTACAAAACGAAGTTTAAGTGTTGCATAATTCTTTCTTCATTTTTTCTTTCTGAAAATCGCGATGAAATTGTCGTCCAACGTTAAGGAGCGAAATGTATTTGTGGTCAAAAGGACTTAAGTGAAGTTAGGATAAAATGGAATGTTCTTATTCTGGTGTATATTTAAAGCTTGTTTCCATTTCAATACTCGATATAGTTTACAAGTTACAGTAATTTTTTAACACACCGATTATTGCTAAATCACATGATATCTTTAATTATTGATGACAGTAAGAACACATTTTTTATTATACAGGGTGGGCCATAAGGGTGTTGGCGGTTTAAATATTCAATTAAAAAAAACTACGAAACATAAAAAAAAATATATTTGTGTTTTTAAAAAGTAGAAGCATGGGAATTTTTAAGACTTGAAAATAATGTTGTCCAAATGGCTTCCCTCGGCTGCTTGACACTCTTGGAACCGAAGTCGCAAATTTTGGAAAACTCGTTGAAAAGTTGTTCTCGGTATTTTGTTACTTTCCTGAATAATGTTCCTCTTCAACTGCTCTAAATTGGTCGGATTACTCTCGTAGACTACCGATTTGAGGTAGCCTCATAGAAAATAATCGCATGGAGAGAGATCGGGGCTACGTGGGGGCCATTCAATATCCCCCTTTTCGAAATGAGTTTTCCAGGAAAAACATTTTTCAGCAGCTCTATGGTTACCCTAGCCGTATGACATGTGGCCCCATCCTGTTGAAACCACATCCTCGAGGTATTGCCTTGAAGTTCTTGCAAAGCTGGCACCAAAAAGTCTGTTAGCATATTGCAATAATTGTTCGCTCTGACCGTCATCGCATGCCCTCTTTCGTCCTCAAAAAAGTATGGTCCAATAATACCGGTTGACGTTATCCCAGCCCACACGACAAGCTTAGGGCTGTGAAGTGGACGTTGTTGAAATTGTTGAACCGCTCTAGCATCAAATTGACAAAGTTAAGTCGGTTATTGGCATCATCGGGTTTTAATTCTTTGACTATCTGAATCTTATAAGCCTTCAAATGCAAATCACGTTTCAAAATTCGTCGTAAAGTTGTTCTTTTGACATCCAAAGACTGACTTCTCTTACGTGTTGACTGTTGCGGATTTCGCTGAACTGAACCACGAACCGTAATTGGTACTGTTGAGCCGGTTGTTTCGAACATTCTGATCCATTTTCGTATCACATTGGCGCTTGGAACTTCACTTAAATCGTGTAAACCGTGTTCATGCCGATATAAACGTCGTGCAGTAATCACTGATTTATTGTTTTCGTAATACGCTCGGATACAAAATGCACGCTGCACTCCCGTGTACGGCTTCATGGCGACTAAATTTCCAGGAAGCGGCGCAGCGAACAACATATCCCCCCGCCACCCCGCGCCGCGCGTTACCGAGAAATTGAACAATTAAATCGCCAACATTCATATAGCCCACCTGTTATTATTATTGCTTATGTCCTTAGGACACAATTTACAGTCTAAGCGTGGTTTCGAACATCCATACATTTCGTATATCATAACAGATTTCATTTTAAGACACAATTTACAGTCTAAGTGTGATTTGAAACATCCATATATTTCGAAAACTATAACTGATAGACTTTTGTTTAGAAGCCATTAATATATCAAAATTTTAAGTCATTTTTCCTTGCAAACACAGATGTTATTGGATGGCTCGATGTCGAAACCACCGAATTTATTCCAATTGCTCACGCAATCACTCATAATCTTTCTTAACGTAAATTTTTTCTCCTTTAAAATACTACTGGTGTTGGCAAAACTAAAAAAATCAAAAATTAAATTTATGATTTTTCGATAATTTGTGTTTTTTCGCACTGATTTATTCAGATTTTTACTGGGTTTACTTAATTTTTAAAGGACAAAATTGCTAGAAATCTACTATTTGTGAATTTGTGAGTGGTGGTTTTGACACCGGTCTGGCAAGGTTGTTAGCTGTTAAATACCTGCCATTTGAAGTGTTATTTAGTTAGCGAAAGCGTTCCCATTTATGAATACGGATCGTTTAAATCCAAACAACGCTTAAAAATGGTTAAAACTTATTACAAAAGTGGTAATTAAAACTGGGGAACTTTCCGTGCATTACGAGGTGATTATGGTCGTCACAATCGGTCCACGGTGCAAGGAATTGGCAAGATTATAAAAAAATTGAAGAGACTGGAAGCGTTACAGCTATAGTCAAAGCTGTGTATCATCGCAATGTATGCATTGCCGAACATATTGCTTCTGTTAGTAAAAATAGGGCGGATAATCCAAATTTGTCGATTTTATGGCATTCTCAATAATTAGACTTATCTTACAGCTCATTGTGGCGTATTTTGCATTTGGATTTGCACCTCCATCCATATAGAGTTCAATTCACGCAACAATTAAGATCGGCTGACCATTCACAACGCCGTAGATATGCCGATTAGGTGCTACAGCAACAGGCTTTCAATAATGATTTTTCGAACAACATTTTCTTCACAGATGAAGCTCATTTCTCACTCGGTTTTTGGAGAAGCCAGAAGTGATTATAGAAAAGCCATTGTACGACATGTGTTCAAAAAATAAAGTGAATTTTAAATTTTTTTTCTCAAAAAATACTTAATTATTCTGTATAAACTTACAGTGTTTATACTTACTTATAATAATTTGAAATTAAATTAGTTAATACTCAATTTGTACTTCAAAAATGTACTTCATTTGAATTGCCAGTCAATGTACAGGTTGTATTCAATCGTGAATTGAGTTTGTTTAACTATGCTATAAATTTTACTTGTTACCTATTGTGAATTGATTAATGAATTGTAAAAAGATAAATTGTAAAGTGGAAAGTTAAGTTAGTATGACAAAAACGGCACTTTTTTGCATCACATCATACCGAGTAGTCATTTTTACCCTCATCTCTATATCTAATCCTTTGGGGTTTAATCTCTTGTTTTTTTTTCTTCCTACCTAAATCTTAATACAATTTCTCCTTGTACGAGAGATTGTAAGTATTTAAGGCTATACTCAATTTCTAGAGCTAACCCGCTGCCGCAAAAGAAGCAGTTCACATCATAACAACCACAACTTCGCTGAAGATTGATTGGAATCCACGTCAACCGCTATCATCAAACTATCTCCAAACGCTAATACCGATCGACCCTTCCCCCCTTAGCACAAACGCTAACGTTTGTTCATATTCATCAATGCCTATTTTATCTCCTTCAAAGTAGTCCTCCTCAGATATAATACAATTGTGCCAGCGTTTTTTTCCAAGCCTCGAAGCAGTTCTAATATACACATTTATGTATGTGCTTGAGCTCTCTCACCGATTCGGTTTTTATATCTCCTCAATCGTAGCAGAACGATGACCTTTCATGGGTCTCTTCCATCTTGAGAACGAGAAAAAGTCGCTGGGGACAGAATCTGGTGAATAGGGTGGCCGAGGCATGATAACGGTGTTGTTTTTGGGCAAATAATCTCTCGCAAGCAAAGGTGAGTGAGCAGGTGCATTATCATGATGCAAAAGCCATGAATTTTTTTCCCACAATTCCGGGCGTTTTTCGTATTGCTTCACGCAAACTTCAAGATAATACTCCTTATTTACCGTACGATCTTGTAGTAAGAACTTCTGATGCTTTGGCTTTCCTGGACCCTTTTGATCAAATCTGGATCACCGTTGACGTCATTCAACAATTCCTGAGCGATGCTCATGCGACGATGTTTTTGGTCAAAATTTAGCAATTTTGGAACGAATTTCGCTGCCAAACACTTCATGCGCAAAATTTCCGAAAAAATTGCATGGCATGAGCCAGCCGATATGGCGACATCCTCAGCAACTTCTCTACCATCTACTATGAGGTGCTCCTCTACAATATAGTTCTTAATTCGTACTTGTACTGTAAAAAATTGGACCGTACGGAAGAAGCAATTCCTACGAAGAATCGCTGTATGAAGGAAGAGGCCAGGTTTGGCCTCTCTCCAATGGGAGGCAATGGTGTTCGATCAGGAAAATGTTAATCCAAATAAATCCTTTGTGGCAGCTTGATTTGAAGTTTTTTTTTTTTCATCAATCACACAAAATGGTCAGCGGCATTGTCCTCTAAAACTTGAATGAGTATATTCAGTTGCCAATATTGACACTTTATCGATGTTAACTTCAGTTGAAAACGATGCGGATCGTCTAGAGTGAGGAAAATCGTTCACCACATCTACAACGCTTTTGAATAAACTGCGCTACTGATATGCACGAGTTTTTCATAAATTCTATTCAAAGTAAATCTTCAGCGATGTGCAGCACAAAATATTAGACAAACTATTTATTCGATATAATTATTGATTGCAAAAATTCCATGCCTTACTTGAAATGAACTGGCACAAAACTTATCACAGTAAAAACATTGAACACTGGACAGATCACGATCACACTCCACTTCAGTAGGGAGGACAATGTTTTGATAATACTTGTAAGTGGGCCTTTTAAATTATCAATTCCCGCTACATTTTTGATGGAAAATGAAGTGTGGAAAACGTCAGATCAGTCAACAATACGCTTTCGAATTTGTACCACTCCACTACCCCGTAGGATTATGTTATTTGCTATCGTACCAACAATTTTTTTTAAATTACAAAAATTCATATGAAAATTAATAATTTGCTCGGCAAAGAATGACCCACATGGATAAGTACCTGTAAAATTATTTGTAGGACCATATATAGGTATATGTGTATGTTGTACAAGGTTGTAAAGGGTGCTTTAAGGGTAGTGCATAGTGTACTCTGGCAGTTACTCGAATTGGAAACACTTAGAAGACATTTTTGGTATACTCTAAAAGTGAAAAAACACTATGCAATGTACGAAACTAAGTGCATGCTTGTGTGTCTATGTAAGGGCTATGTAAACGAAAACTATCCAAATAACTGTGGTGCAAGAATGTCCTTCGTTTGTCGTTGCTCCGTTTACTCTTTTGCCTTCCTCATTCTCTGCCTATTTTTCACTTGTTCATGCACAACGTCTTGAAAAGCGCATACCAAATAGTTAAAGTAAAACTAAGGGTTTTACATGAATAACAAGGATTCAATGAATAAATAGGTTATAAATGGCACCCCCGGATACTTAGCAAAGGAATAACAGCTAATACCGGGTGCTGGAAAGTATTTTTGTGTGTACAAAGAAAGAGGACAACGAGGTTGATAGAATTATATCACTAGCCAACCGGTTTTGGGCTGGAGCAACTAAATATCTTTCCTAGGGTAATTTGGTGGGCTGAATTCGAATTTGTAATTGGTTTTTTCTTTACCGCGTCACGTTCTTAAGATACAAAAGAAATGTTTTTATTCGTTTTTTACATAAAAAATCATTAGTTTTTTTAAAAATCAATGAATTTTCAAAAGTAAGTGGCGTTATTTGAACGTTGTTAGTAATTTGTTGGTTCGGTTTCACGTATTAGAGTCCAGCAATAGTCTTCCAGCATGTTTTTGTCCCAAAATCCTTGATAATTTCTTTCAATTTTCATTAAATCTTGGTGAGCACGCTGTCCTCGTTCGTCGCTCACCGCACCTGGGTTTTGTGGAAAAAATCTAAATGCGAGTGAAAAAAATGCATTTTAAGTGACATTCGTGCACGTAATTCGTGATAATTTTTCAATATTTCAGCAGTAATTTGTCTGTAGTTTTCACTATTATTGTTTCCAAGAAAACTGTTCACAATGCTGATGAAAGATTTCCAGCCTGCATATTCTTTCTCCACCATAAACATTGTGAAAAATTGTCATCATTCAATAGCTTCCTGATCTGAACGCCAATAAATATGCCTTCTTTGATTTTAGCATATGAAATTTTAGGAAAAATCGCTAACGAATGTTTAAATGCTGCACCATCTTTGTCCGGAGACTTGACAAAGTTCTTGAAAAGGCCCAATTTTATGTGCAGCTGCGGAAGAAAAACGTCATTCTGGTGAATACTCAGTTAAATTTTAGCCACTCTGTTCTGACGTAGTGATGACATGTAGCGCGACTATTCCATAGACAAAGGAAACAACAATATTTTGTGAAACCTCCTTGCATACCAGTCAACAAACCAATAACCTGAAGCAGATTAATTTGCAGTTATTTACGATGGTCTATACTATATATAGAAAGAAATTTAATCACACATCTTAAGGTCACCACAAGTCTTCCATTTATTATCTTCATATTTGAGTAATGTCAAAATTTCATTCATTGATTCGTAATTTTCCTTAGTATTAACAGCATGAGCAATTGGTAAGGATGGCTTTCCATTCCCACTATGCAAAAGAAGAGCCTTTAAACTGTACCTAAAGCTATCAATAAGTAATCTCCATTCAGTTTTGTCAAATGGCTGGTTCGTTTTTTGAAATCAACAACCATCAATATCAGTACAGTATAGAATAGAGTGTTTCTTTTCAAAATATGCAGCCAATTCCAAGCTTTTATCTCTATAGATTGTTACTTTTGTCCCAACTGCAAGATGTTTCCACTGCTGCATGCGTAAAGGTAGTAATTCTGAGTCTTGCTTCGGTAAATGTAAACCCCGAATTAGATCATTCAGCTCAGCTTGAGTCACTAAATGACGTTCATCATCAGCTTGATAAAAACTATCACTGCTGGTGAAAGATGTTTCGGACTCGTAGCACTGGGAATGACTGGTAATGGATCATTTGGTGGACGTTGAATTGGTTTGGAAACCGATGGGACGGACATTCGTGTAAGTAATATTTCTTCGATTTTTCATATTGAATCCAGCAACTTTTGTTAAACAGAATTAACAATCGGTTTGTTGGTTACTTGACTCTCTCCAAAGTACTGGAATTGAAAAATCGAAATAGATCTTTTTACCATTTGACCATTTGTATAAAATAGTTCTGCAAATATTGCAAAACATTGCCGATGTCCACGGTTTGTTCAAGTTTGTGACAGTAAAACTGAAATACTGTAAATATGCTTATTCTAATGATTCTGATATTGCATATCCTTTCTTTTCCAAGCAAATATTCATCGCATACAAAGCAAAAGTAGCTTGAATCAGTAACGAAGAAGTTATGAAAATTTTGAATGAATGTGAGATTCTGTCACATTAATAATTGTGAAATTGTAGTGTCAGTATTGACTGCTTTACAGTATTGCCAGCATGCGATAAAAATGAATTTTTAAGTCACATTCGAATTCATCGCACCCAGATTAGTTAAGAAACATGCTTCGTTTCTGCAGTCAATTTTTTTTCCAAATTTGTAGACCTGTGTATTTTGAAATTCCTAAGTAAATTCAATGTGTGATGCTATGAGAAAGTTCTTAAATGTTCATGTGCCCTTAGGAGGTGCTTAAGGAGTAACTTTTAATGGTGTTATGTAATTACTCCATATCCAATGAGGTCCTTGTGCCTCTTTCGTCGTCCTGCTGCCCTGTCCTCACTGCTACATTTCGGCTTTAGTTATGGTGGCCCTGTCGCTATTGGCCCACCGTTCTTTATCTGGTGGCCTCTGTATTTTGCCCGTTATATAATTACTCCATATCCAATGATGTCCTTGTGCCTCTTTCGTCGTCCTGCTGCCCTGTTCTCACTGCTACATTTCGGCTTTAGTTATGGTGGCCCTGCCGCTATTGGCCCACCGTTCTTTATCTGGTGATCTCTGTATTTTGCCCGAGTTTGCAAGTTTCTCCTTATGTCCTCCCAGAGCTTTGTGCTACCACTGCTGCTGGGGCCTGGTTGTTGTCCGGATTGTTTGTCTCTAAAGTTATTTAAATAAAATTACAAATGCAATGAAGTGTAAAACGTGTTGCAAACAAAGTGTCGCATAATAATACCACATCGACATTGTCTTCAGTTGTTTTGCTTTGGGCCTCCTTTGTCTATTTTTTCCATTATTCGTTCTTGAAGGTGGAACAACAAAATTACCAAGATTTATTGCATTTCAATAGTGGTTTGCTATGTTTTGTGTGGCACTGAATGTTGGTTTACTGTGCCAGGGGGTGTCATCAGTTTTAACGGTGGTCTTTGACAGTTCTGTGGAATTGGATGTAGAATTGCAATTTGAAAGCTCCTTGTTCAAATCAGCAACGCGTGAGTGATTCAGCGGTGGCAGCTCTAAAACTTAACAAAAAAAAATGTTTTAAATTGCGCTTGGTCAGCGTCGGGCATAAGCCAATAACATGACTGTTGGCGCCAATGTATGAAGGGCGGGAAGTGTAGTAAATGGAGCTGAAATTATGAACTAGCCACCAGTAAGTGACAGATGATTGTTATAACTACAATCAAATCTGCTTATGTTGACCATGTTCAGTTGAAGCACTTAGTTCGTTAACTTGTGCAAATGGCTAAAATGTGGCAAGTCCCATTTTTTTTTGCCGTGCAGTGGCCCTCGACCAAGACCCAAAGTGATAAATTAAATGTATGCAATTTATATTTCTTTATGAAAGCCGTAAATCGTGAAACATGTGTTCTTTGCTTATGCATATATTTTGCAAATATATATTTATATACATAAATATATTTGATGCAAATGCACAAAAACTTAATCACTTTGTGAATCTTCGTATAATTAAATTTTAATTAATTTTTTATTTTTTAATTATACCATATTCAAAAAAAAATGTATTATATTGTGTTATATTTAGGTTTTTTGTTTTTTGCAATCATCCCTTTCCTCTGCCCTTTCAGAAGAATTAAGTCAGCAACGTCATTAGGTATTGATGAGAAGAACTTATGACGGGATTGTTAATTTGCAGGAGAAGTTGACGGATTATTTTTGTGGCCTTTTAAAATCGTGATATATGAAAATTGAATTCGAATGTAAATTCACAAATGTCATTTTATGAAATGCCTTGTTCATTTAAAAAGCAATCAATGTTGCTAAATAAATACCTATTTGATGTTTTTTTTTATCATGTTGTCAAATTTTGCAAACTGTTCTATACAGGGTGGGCCATAAGGGTGTTGGCGGTTTAAATATTCAATTAAAAAAAAACTACGAAACATAAAAAAATATATTTGTATTTTTAAAAAGTAGAAGCATGGGAGTTTTTAAGACTTAAAAATAATGTTGTCCAAATGGCTTCCATCGGCTGCCTGACACTCTTGGAACCGAAGTCGCAAATTTTGGAAAACTCGTTGAAAAGTTGTTCTCGGTATTTTGTTACTTTCCTGAATAATGTTCCTCTTCAACTGCTCTAAATTGGTCGGATTATTCT
>JAHXMU010000122.1:1036592-1079207 GCA_019455685.1 Philornis downsi | reverse complement strand
GAAATGCTTTGTTAATTTAAAAAGCAATCAATGTTGCTAAATAAATAATTATTTGCTGTTTTTTTTTTTATCATGTTATCAAATTTTTCAAACTAGAGGCATTAAGGTGTAAATGAAAAATCATGTTCTATATTATCTAGTTTATGAGATCCATTATTTTGCTATCCACTCTTTAGTTTTGTTTGTAGGGGAAAAGGTGCACTTGGATCAAAACTCAAAGTATTGCAAACATTCGCAAAGTCCCTCTTTTTATGAATACCCAAGAAAATTTCTCTAATTTGATTTGTATCGTACATTCTGTGAAAAAAATACCGACCAAATGATCACTTCAAAAGCTCGCTTAAAGTGATACTTTTTGCCACTAACTTGGCACTACTCTTCCCTATATCGACACGGAATTGAAGCGTGACCTGTCATTTAGTTTGATCGTTTCACAGACGTCATTTTACTTGAAATATTCTTTCGCCAGTGTTACGAAATGCTTTGTTAATTTAAAAAGCAATCAATGTTGCTAAATAAATATTTATTTGATGCTTTTTTTATCATGTTGTCAAGTTTTGCAAACTGTTCTATATTTTCTAGTTTATGAGATCCAGTATTTTGCAACTCTTTACTTTTGTTTGTGGGGAAAAATGTGCACTTGGATTAAAACTCTAAATATAATAAATATTTGCAGAGTCCCTCTTTTTATGAACACCCAAGAATCGAATCCGATTTTAAATTAACAAACGTCATTCTACTTGAAATATTCTAACGGCAGTGTTATGAAATACGTTGTTAATTTAAAAAGCAATCAATGTTTCTAAATAAATAATTATTTGATGTTTTTTTTATCACGTTGTCAAGTTTTGCAAACTAGAGGCATTAAAGTGTAAACGAAAAATCATGTTCTATATTTTCTAGTTTATGAGATCCAGTATTTTGCTAGCCACTCCTTAGTTTTGTTTGTAGGGGAAAAGGTGCACTTGGATCAAAACTCAAAGTATTGGAAACATTCGCAAAGTCCCTCTTTTTATGAATACCCAAGAAAATTTCTCCAATTTGATTTGTATCGTACAGTCTGTGAAAAAAGTACCGACCAATTGATCACTTCAAAAGCTCGCTTAAGGTGAAACTTTTTGTTATTAACTTGGCACTACCCTTCCCTATATTGACACGGAGTTTAAGCGTGACGTGTCATTTAGTTTGATCGTTTTTTATCACCTTATCTCAAATATGCTTTCGAATTTTTTCAATGGGTAAAAAAATCGAGCAAGGAACTCCCCTCAAATTATTTATATGTATATTGCAAATGAAATTTTATGTCATTCAGTGTGGTCGATTTTGTCAGCTCATCTCAAATGTGTTTTGCAAATTTTTAAAGCGGTAAAAATAGCAAAACTCCTCTCAAAATTATTTATATTGCAAATGAAATTTTATGTTATTCAGTTTGTCTGATTTTGTCAGCTCATTTCAAATGTGTTTTTATCGAACAACAAGGAACTGCTCTCAAATTATTTGTGAAATTTTATGCGCCGAATGTTAGAGATGGCTTACGGTGGACAGATTTTATCAAAACAAGTGCATATGAGTGGTACAGTGCATGTAAAAGCGGTCGAGTTTTGATGGAAGATTTCGTCAGCCATTAACATTTTCAACTGACGTTAACATCGATAAAATGAAGGAGATGGTGGCTGACAATTGTCTTTTAAATTTGGAAGAAATAATCGCTGAAATTTTTGTGTCTCACAAATCAATTAGTAGCATTTTCGTGATTGCATATAAAACGCATTTCCACTTGACTAGTTTCGAAATATCTGAATTTTCTTCACAAATTCAATGGCACAAAGATCGTTGAAGACACACAAGAACGAGTCAATTTTGACATGACATTCATAAAACATGACTTCACGTGTTTGACTTGCAAACCAGTGAACAAGCTTTAGAATGACGCCTTCCATTTACAATGAAACCGAAAAAAAATCTACGTCAAAGTTAATAAAAAGTCAGTATTGTGTTGATTATTCCCGAGGAAACTAAAATGGACATCTCGTAAATCAAAAATCGGAAATTAAAAAGATTCACCTTGGACAACAGGCTCCCCTCCTGCAAGAATATCAATGCAAATCCCATCATATATGTGCTAAGTGAACTAAAATTATGAGGAAAGCATTTCTGATTCTGGATGACAGAGCAGAGAGAAAATCACGCCAATTACCGGGAATGACATAATTTGCCTCACGCCGAACCAAAAGAGGATTAGAGTAGCAGCATTGTGACTTAAAAACCTCAAAGCTGCGGGTGTTCATAGCCTGTCGGCAGAGCTGTTTAAATCCGGTGACGATGAGGTGATAAACAGTACGCATTAGCTTTTAAATACGGTTTGCTTGAGATCTGTATCCTGTGTTTAAGAGAGTTGTATCCTGTGTTCAAAAAAGGTCATGCAAGTGTGTATAGAAATTATTGCGGTAACTGTGTTTTCCCCATATGTTACAAACGTTGATTGTGCAAAAGACCAGCTCATCTCTATACCCGGTAAATCACCGACTGATTATTCCCTTTTAATTATCGCGTTGTTGTGCAATCGCATTTCTTGTCAGAATGTAAATAAGGAATGTAAATGTAGACGGTAAATAAGGAATATTCTCTAGGCATTATCTGTCGTTTGAGGGAGAAAATTCGCTGAAAAAAGGCCAAATTTGTGAAGACAAAACTCTTAAATTTTACGCCACGATAATACATCATTTCACAAGGCTATTATTGGGCACATATTTCTGGTCAAAAACTCGACAAATATTACTAAACAACAGGCGAATTCACCTGATATGGCTCATTTTTTAGAACTTAAACTACCACTTCTAAGCACGCCTTTCCAATCGATAGAAGATGAAAGACATTAAAGACAATTCGCCTTGCGAATTGAAGCCTTTCCAGGAAAATGCGTTTCGAAGACGTTCTGATAATTAAATTATTTGCTCACATAAGTGCACCATTTGAGCAGAGGCCTGTTTTGAAGGCGATGCAGTAAATTTGAACACATAACCAAATTTTTCTGTTTTATTGAGCAGTTCGCTTTACATCCGTTAAATCAACAACTGGTCGTATATTCAGCTTGCGACAGACATTTAAAGGAATATCGAAAAAAAAAAAAACGGATCTACTGATATAACCTTTCCGTCGACTATATAGCTATCTTCGACTGTCCGATACATAAATAACACTGGTCTACAAATTTGGAGAAAAAAATTGAGTGCAGAAACGAAGCATGTTTTTTAACTAATCTGGATGCGCTGAATTCGAATCTGGCATATTGGGCTATCACGACTTGTTCACTTTTTATCGCTTGCTGGCAATAAATTAATAAAAATACTGGCCTTTGTCTATGAAATAGTCACGCTAGATGTCGTCATTACATCTGAACAGAGTGGCCAAAAAGAACTGAGTATTCACCAGGAAAATAAAACATTTGAAATAAACCATTAATTGTTCCAAATGAAGTTCTTCTTTCGCCGCTGCACATAAATTTGGGCCTTTGTAAGAATTTTGTCAAAGCTCTGGACAGAGATGGTGCAGCATTTAAATATTTGTTAGGGGTTTTTCCTAAAATCTCATATGCTAAAAACAAAGAAGTCATATTTATTGGCCCTCAGATCATGAAGCTATTGAATGATGAAAATTTTTCTTAATATTTATTAGAGAAAGAATATGCAGCCTGAAAACCTTTCAAGAGCATCGTGAACAGTTTTCTTGGTAACAATAAAAGTAAAAACTACAGATAAATTGTTGAATTATTGAAATATTATCACGAATTAGGTGCACGGATGTCACTCTAAATCCATTTTCTTCAGTCGCATTTAGGTTTTTTCTCCACAAAACCTAGGTGATGAACAAGGGGAGCGTGCTCATCAACCTTTAATGAAAATTGGAAAAAAAATAATCAAGGATTTTGGGACAAAAGCATGATGAGAGACTATTGCTGGACTCTAATACGTGAAACCGAACCAGTAAAATACGAACGACGTTCAACTCACACCATTTAGTTTTGCAAATTCACTGATTTTTAAACTAATAATGGTTTAAACTAATATATTTTTAATGTAAAAAACGAATAGAAACATTCTTTTTGTATATCGAAAACCTGACTGGATAGAGAAAATCCAATTAAAGATTCGAATTCAGTCCACCAAATTAACCTAGACAAAATATTTGGTTGGTCCAGTCCAAAACCTTGTTGGCTGGTGTAATTTATGAGATTTTGGTGTTCCGGCGAAGCCTACACGTACGTCATGAAGCCTTCAGTAGAGATAGGCAGAAAGCTTAGTGAGCCATTTTGTACCAAAACTAGCATTTAGGATGGGCGACTGTCGATTGTGCGACCTCTTCAACATGCTGAAAGACGATGATTGTCATGAAGCCTTCAGTAAAGATAGGCAAAAAGCTTAGTGAGCCATTTTGTACCAAAACTAGCGTTTAGAATGGGCGACTGTCGGTTGTGCGACCTCTTCAATATACGAGTATTGTAGGATATGGTAAGGGAGAAAGCTATAGTTAACACCATTGTAACGGTGGGCTTAAAATAGGGTTTATTTTCGAATAAAATTTCAAAGATGAATATGGTCCGTGTCAGGAACATTACGCACGTGCTCGGCAAGCTAGCCAGTTCGGAGAATATGGGCGGGGAACTTGTTCCTTTGCATGACCTGACCCTCTACAATAATAAAAGATATCACGTGCGGTTAAGCCTAAAAATATTATTAAAGTTAAAAAGAATATCTATATATGGTATCATGCGATTCTATAGAGTCTAGGTTTTTTAGCTCTAGGCCTCTCAACCCTCCCATCCTTTGGGTTTTCTAGGGCCAAAGCCTAATATTATACCATTAGTATCATTCTTAACGCTGCTTGCGTTAGCCGATGGTACAGACATTATTTGCCGAAAAATGTCTGATGTTAATGCGGCCTTCTCAAGCATTGAAAAGGAGTCAGCAAAAACGTGTCTAGTGGTGAAAGAGAGTAGAACAATGTTATTTGTTTCAACTAACAAACAGTCGTCTTGTTTGGAACGCCGTGCGCAAATTAAATTAAATTTGGAGTGGTGGATGAATTCATCTACATCTTCTCCGAATAAAAATAATGGTACCAGACTGGAAATTGAAAGAAGGTTATAGTCTTCTTGTTTGGAGACTATGCGTAAGTTGGCAACTTTAATTTTGGAATTGTGAATGAATCCATTTACTATGAGCTAAGCAAGCGGTTTAATACCTTACCTACCTTTCTATATGATGCAGAATCCTGGGCTATGGCATAAGTGGATGAATCAATACTCTGAAATCTTCGACAGAAAAAAAGCACCAGAAATTATATGAACCCTTAAACAGCAGGAACCACCAGTTTCAGAAGGTATCGACATGGACATTGATATGTTCAAGAGCATCAAAATACGGCGATTATTCTCTGGTGTCATGTGGTGTGGATGGAAGCAAATTTAGTTTGACGAATGGGAGAACAATCGTAGAGAGCCGCAACGCTTAAGCATAATTTCTAGCTGTAATAGATAAAGAAAGTCTATTGTAGCAGCCATCTAAGTAAACATTCTACTATTACAAGAATTCAAATAAAAGAATCTTTATGGAAGATTCATTTATAGCCCGAAATTGACCATTATATTGGCCTGTGATATGAAATTTCCGTAACAAACCCACCAAATCTCTGTAAAAAGATCTAGACTGATGGTATGTAGAAATTAGTATTCCATTTTTAAATTTTTGTGAAAAGAAACTGTGCTCCTGCATATCATATTTTTTCTCCATAGAGAAATATTTATGTCACAACCAAAAATTACAAAAATTATTGAGGGATTCTCTTCAGTTTTACAACACAGAGAAACAGGAGTTTTCCTCGCCTGTAATTAATAACATTTATTACCCTAAACCTGTGTTTCTGAATTGTTGTTACTACATTGTTTTCAAGGATTATTATACCACTCATGGCCAACAATTGTAGCGCTGTTGCCATCAATTCATACCTTTCATTACAAATTCTCGGTCCCCCTCCCTCCCTCTCACACTCTCTCTCCTTCCCTTTGTCTCCAGCAAAAAGCTCTCAAACGAACAACAAATCGACAATGGCACTTTTGTTTTTGGCCACCAACGATTACCTTCACAGTTGCCACTGCTGTTGGCCAAATGTTAGAGTGAGTGGGGGCGAGAGCTGGTGGCTAGCAGATGGGAGAAAGATAAATAGGTGGCGGCGGCAGCAGTTGGCTAGATTGGTGTTATAAGTGTTGCGGTGTTTGTATGAATAATTGGATACATTTTGTTTTTAACAACAATAATAATACAATTGCTGTTAAGTGTTTTAGCTTCGTTTTTCGCATTTTGATAAAAAGTTTCTGCTTCGCCTTCTTCTTCGCCTGTATTTATGTAGTTTCTTTTTATTTTTTGTAGCATTTATAATATTAGATATTACGCAGCCACAGTCGGTCGGAGGAGAACAACTAAAATTGTTATCCTGCCTTCTCTTTTTTTTTGTTTGTTTTCTAAGCTCTATTGTATTTTCTGTTGCTGTTGGTGTCGCTCGACTTGTTGTATTCCGTACGTGTTTAGAATAATAGTTTGAAAATCTTCTTATTCCTTTCCACTTTCGTCGATGTCCTTTACGCCTCACACCTTTGTTGTTATTGCCTGCCCTTTTGTCTTCCGTGTCATATTTATGTTGCAAAGAGTTCAAGTAAACACACACCTACGTCGCCATTTGTTCAATCTAAGATGGTGACGAGCTCTTGTTGTAAGGAGAGCCGGAGCAAAGCGTCCCTCTTTGTGAGAGACTAAATGAAAATGTGGAGGCTGCTTAAGCTGCAGCTGAAGAAGATTGCAACTACAAAAAATGTCCTTCATCATTCTTTCGGATTCTATTTTTGGTAGGGAATTTATGGAGGACTGGATTGTTTTACAGAAAATGTTGCAGTAAATACAAAGGAACAAGACTAACGCCGCCCCCACATGTCAACATCAATTGGTAGCGGAAGCTTCAAGGCGCATATGATATTAAACAGAGGCTTTTAACGCAAATTCCTTAATGTTCTTAAGGCAGAAATGTATTGTAGAAGATCTACACCTTCCATATCTCTAGAAAATATTATCTGTTTCGAATCAACGGCGATAAGTCTTTTGTTAGACTATCGAGAGGCAAATGTTCATTGGTTTCGTTGGTTATTTTAGGTCATAAAACACCCATCACTCGCTAAATTGAGAAACTTTGACACACGAAAAATTGTTCAAAAGAGGTCATCATATAATCTAGTCTATTTAGTTTCTGTATGTCTTAACCCCGCCTTCATTTAGAATATAAAGTATAGTGAAATAAAACTTAATTATTTTTCCGATAGATGGATTCAGTTATCTGTGTCACCCGTTGTATACAAACGCGAACGAATTAAGCTAGATGGCGTTAGAAAGCTGAGATTTTGTATTCAAAAAACTATTTGTGATTACTTGTTTCGGTATTGTTTGAGCTCGCGTTTAAAAATGGACAAAAGGAAATGGAAAATACTCCAAACTTTCCAATTTTTTTTTCGATAAAGGTAAAAGCGCAAGCCAAGTAGCTGAAAATGTCAATAATGTTTTAATACTGTAACAGTCAATCAAAATCGGTTTTTTTAATTCCATTTCGGCAATTTTGCTATCAAAAATGCATGACAATCTAGAAAGCCAATTGTTGAAAAATTTTATGGTTGACACGACCAACCACCATGTAAGAATTGCTCCGATTACCCAGGACCTAAGAATGGCACAACCCATCATTGGGAACCACATTAACAACGCTGAATACCAAAAGAAGCTTTATGAATATGTGCCACAGGAGTCAATACAAAAAACAACCTCATGGCTTGCATTTTCATCTGCGAAATGTAGGTGAATTGGAATAAATTCTGAAACGAATGTAGACTGGTAATGAAAAGCGAGTCATTTACAACAATGAGAAGCGGAAATGGTTATAGTCGCATCACTGTGAGCCAATAAACGTAAACGATGGCCAAGCCAAAACTAATGGTCAGGAAAGTTTTGCTGTGTGTTGGAAGGGATTAACTTGGGATTAACTTGCTACGAACTCTCTATCGTCTGAAAAGAGCAATCACCTAGAAGCGGTCAACTCTGGCCGATAGAAGAGAAATTGTATTTCATCAAGACAATATCAAGCCACGCATATCGGCCATGACTCGCCACAAACACTGGGGACTTGAATGGGAGGATCTTTGAACCCAACTGATAGCCCCGATTTGGCGCCAAGCGATTACCATCTGTTGCTGTCCATAGCAAATGATTTTGCTTGTGAAAAAATTGCCTCGAAAAGTTTGTGGAAATTAATTATCACAGTTTTTTGCCGATAGGGATGACGATTTCTATGAGAGAGCTATAATGGAAATGCCTTCAAAATGGCAAAAACAATTATTGAATAAAATGTTGTACATTTTTTCTTAATCAAATCATTCATCACTTAGTATAGTTAACTAAGTGAAGCCTTCAATATCATGCAGAAGTAATGGATTTCTTTTAGCAACACTTTATATTTTCCATTTTTGTCTACTGACCGTATAAACAAATTGTTTTCGCTGTTGTCATATTGCAATATATGATATCTGCACGTGGAATCCTGCAAAGTCGACACTTCTAATTGTTATGAGTGGAAAATTTAGAAATTATGCACGCCTTAGAGAAGTTTATTCTAATTTTAGTTATTACGAAATTGTATTAATCTCACCTTATGTACTAAAATTTTGAAGATTTGAGTTATTCTTATAGTGTTATTCTGAGGATTTTTATAACTACTTTCTATAAGGATAGGTTATAAGATAAGGGATGCCCATGCAGTGGTATGAAATCTTTTGTAATTTAGAAAAGCAAATATCTGTGGAGCTCAAATACATTCTCGTTAGAAGGCCTTTCAGCATATGAATTCCGCTACTGGCATGTTGTCACTCTCAACATGTATTTGTGTTGCATGGAAGTCCTTCTGTACAACATCTTCTTATCTCCATTGCTTGTTTTGTTTTTCTCTACATTTATTTTCTCGTGATCATCTTCAGTCCTCATTCCTCGTATCCTTAGAATGTTACAAGATTTAAGCAGTTTCCTCTTGTTACCAGCAAAACATTTCGAATGTTATCTGCCGGATTACAAATTATACTCATATGTCTTAAAGAAACCTGCCAACAAGGACGAAAATTCCTTAGTAAATCGGTAAGAATTGAAGGCATAAAGAGGACATTTGGAGGGATGTTAGCGTTTTTTTTTTGTTTTTTTTTTTTTTTTTTGATATAAGAAGGGGGCTTGTTTTTTGACCATCAATAAAATATAAGATACTACCGCATAGAGGATTGTGGATACGAGTCTCTACATAACCATTCTCTTTCATTAACACAGTAATGCAATTTTACCTAAAAATTTCCTCACTCCAATAGGAGCAAAAGGAGATGACGATACTAAAACAAGAAGTTATGTAAGTAATATTGCTTTATATTAAACTTGTCCATTTTTATAAAAAAGGTCAACAATATCGAGCAAAAATGTGTGAAAGAATTTGCTGTAGACAAATGTTTCCAAATAGTTCAACTGTAACATTAGTAGATTTAGTTGCCTTAATTCTTTTCCAATTGATTGATGTTCATAAGCATCCCTTTTGGATCTTTGCGAGATAATTTCAAATGCAAATTTCACCTGTCCTTGCCAGATGTAGACCCATGCAAGTAGTTGTTTTTTTCTAAATAGTAGATAGAGGACCTGTTTAGGGGGAAAGGACTTTAGCACCACAGCTTAGCTTCGCGATACCATTGATGATTATCATGTACGATTGTATACATCGTTCAGCGGGCCGGAAAATAGAAATATCTCAATGTATTCATTCCATTAATAGAAATTTTTTTTCACATATCTTTTTGGTGACGTGATTGCAAGCCAGGGACTGTCACGAAAGTTTAATTTCGTTTCGATTTTGTTGTTGCACATTTATTTAAAGCACAGAGTTACATATTTGATGGCATCAAAATCGCCGATCTGGCAAGGCTGTCAGCTGTTAAATACCTGTTATTTGAAGTGTTATTTATTTAAATTTGCCATTTATGAATATGGATCGTTTAACAAGCCAAGAACGCGTAAAAACAATTAAAACTTATTACAAAAGTGGTGATTCGAACGTTGCCACTTTTCGTGCATTACAGGGTGAATTGGCAAGATTACACATATCGGGTGGTTCGAAAAGTTCGTTCGGTTTTTAAAGAACAATTTTAATTTATTATATAATCTCCCCCTTTTTAATAACTTCTTGCCAACTCTCTGGGAGCTTTTTAATTTCTCTCTTCTCTTATGGAAATTCAAATCCTTCAAATGGTTGCTCAGACTGCGAAATAGATGATAGTCGGACGGGGCGAGGTCTGGGGAGTACGGTGACTGAGATAAAACTTCCCACCAAAGCTCTGACAGTTTGTTAAGGGTCCGCAAGGCAGTGTGAGGCTTCGGTGAGAGAGTGAGGTACCCACACATCGAGGTTGCTCACAAATCCGAGCTCTTTTATGACCCCGTGAACGGTTGAGACTGATTTTTTTTTATTATTTTAGCTTCTAAACAAATTGTTTAGGTCGTCCTGATTTGGGAGCGTCTGTTATGGAGAAGTCGCCCGTAGAAAATCTTGTAAACTATTTCTGGCAAGTTCTTTCATTTGGTCCATTTTCTTCATAAACCGACTTTATTTGTCGGCTGGCTTCAGCAGCCGTTTTTCCTTTTCGGAAATAATGCCTAAAATGCAACATCTCGCTCATTTTTTCCACTTTTTAAAACTTTTTTTTAAGCGCTATATCCATATATAGAACGAGAACATAAGTGAACCGTTTAGAGATGGCGTGGGAGGAAGTTATGATAGTGGTTGAAGGAACTCTACGTCATGAGAAATGAAGTACGGCGAACTAATGAATTAACCGAATGAACTTTCCGAACTACCCAATATTATATGTTATAGACGTGGTCAGGCTTGTGCATCATCGAAATGTATGCACTGCCGAGAATATCCTTTCTGTTATAAAAAATGTGAAGAAAAATCCGAATTTCAATTCAGAGTGTTACGGCCGTATGATAGCTGACTTTTTTTTGCCTGCAATTGAAGACTACGAACTGGACTATATGTGGTGACTTTAACAAGACGGTGCCACGAGTCACACAACAAGACCGATTTTGGCTTGATTGCATGAAAACTTTCCAGGAAGCGTAATTTCGCGTTTTGGCGAGGTCAAGCAATTTGACGCCGTTAAACTTTTTGTTTTGTGGAGCCTCGTATTTACGCGAATAGTCCACAAACATTGGAGCATTTTAAATGTGAAATGTGAGAAAAAGTGGTAGACAAATACCTCAAAAGGATCCACTGCTGTAATCAATCTAGTATTTCCTACATAATGGCATGATTCAAGCATTATAATGGTAAAAGTTTAATCAAAATCATAGCTTTATGTGTTTTCAATTTGGCTTTAATTTTGAAACCGAAAAATAGATAATCCGGTACATTAGAAATCTGCTTCTGATTCATAATCGAGTCAATTCTTCACATATTTCATACACTTATTCGTTTTTTTATCTAAAACGCTATTAGAAATTTAACTTTAAGTTTGAAACCGAAAAACCGTTTTGTTTATCTAAATCGTTATTAGAAATTTAACTTTAATTTTGAAACCGAAAAATGGATAACCCGGTACATTAGAAATCTGTTTCTGATTCATATTCGCCTCAATCTTTCATACATTTATTCGTTTATTTAGGAAAAATGGGCGAAGCGATGGCACTTTCGAAGAAAATGTTAGATTTTGATTAATTATTGGCCGAATCAAATTACATCCGGAAAAGATTGAGCAAATAGTCGTGTAATTTATAATTCAATTCAAGTTCTGTATTATGCTTTTTATCTTTCATTTATGTTTTTGTTGCCGCTTATGTCGCACCAGATAGTCTCAAATTACATTTTTAAGTATTCTTAGAAAAAAAAACACCGGGAACTGATCATTTAAAATGCCCACTCAAATTTTGTGTAAAAAATATTACAGAATTGACTTTTTCAATAACGTCGAGATGTAGAGAAAGATTTGCCTTGCTCTAGCTACTGATTGAAAACCGTCATTTTTGTCGTTGCTGCTCCGAAAGAATTGTAATTTTTTGCAATTTGTGCAAATCAGCCAAGATATAACCCAAATCCATACAGAAGTCCAGATAATGTTGTTACTTTTTTGATTATTCTCGTGTTGTGCATGAAGAATTCTTGCCTGAAGTTCAGGTTAGGTTGCCATGGCAAATGCGTCAAATAAGGCCACGCTTGTGATAAGAAAACTCATGTGTTTACCAATACGATAACGCCCCATCGCACTATATTTTCATTATGAATGAATTTGTGGTCAACAACTCAATCAATATTCACTTGATGTGTTTCCGGTCGACAATATTCTTCTTCCAAAATTGAAATTAGTAATTCGAAGCATCTGTTTTCAGTCGATAGAAGACTGAAGACTTAAAGCAGAATTATAGACGAGAACTGAAGTTTTTCCAATAAAGCGCTTTTGAGACGTTTCTTAATGCTTGAATTATTCGCCGACATTAGGGAATTATTTCGGGAAGGCGATGCAATAAATTTGAACGAATAATAAAGATTTTCATGATATTATAAGCACTAAACTCCTTTCTCTAAAAATAATTCTAATCCATACGAAGTAGGACCTCAAAACTAGCCGATCCGACGTACAGATGGCGGTAGTCGTTCGAACAAAATTATTATGGTGAAAAATACATCCTTATAAAACATATGTTTTAAGTTTCAACGTGCAATATTGTTCAATATTTTTATTTGAGCCATTAAAAGTAAACCATCTCAGCGAAATTACAAACATGGAAAATATTGGTCACCGTTATGTAATTCAATATTTCCATTTGAAATATTAACCAATATTAAAGCTGAGCTAGATTCTACTCTGGGGGAGTCTGCTCATTCGCTTACGACTGTAAAATATTGAATACCAGAGTTTAAACGAGGCCGTACGAGCTGCCAAAGCGAACACCGTAGTGGTTAACCAATTGAGATGTCCACGCCAGAATTGATTAAGAAAATTCGGAAAATGGTCGGATCGTTGTCTGAAATGATAGACATTTCAAAAGGTGTTGTACATCGTGTATTGCCCAAAGATTTCAAGATGAGAAAGTTGTTTCGCGAGAGTGCTTGGTGATGTTTCACCGCAATAAAGCCGAATTTTTGAATCGATTTTTAACCATGAATGAAACTGGCGTCCACCACTTCATACCTGAGTCAAAGAAACAATCAAAGCAGTAGACTGGAATGGGAGAATCGTGTCCAAGGAAGGCGAAAACGGTTCCATCTGCAGGCAAAGACATAGCGTTTGTTTTTTGAGATGTGCATGGGATTATTTTTATTGATTATCTTCGGATAGGAAAAACCATCAACGGCGAATATTATGTTAATTTATTGCAGCGTCTAGGTGATGAAACTATGAAGAAAAAGGTCGCATTTGGCGAAGAACAAAGTGATATTTCATCAAGACTATGCTCCAGTTCACACTTAGGAAGTTCGAATTGCTTCATCACGCATCTTTTTCTCCAGATTTAGCTTCCTCAGATTATTTTCTATGTCCTAACTCGAAAAAAAGATTTGTTGGTAAAAGATTTGCCAAAAATGAAGAGGTGTAGTCTGCAGTTGATAGCTATTTTAAGGAGTTTGACAGCTCTTACTGTAAATAGGGTGTGGAAACTATTGAATATCGCTGGAAAAAGTGGATCGAGTTAAAAGGAGAGACATTTTGTGTACTTCTTTTCTAATTTTCGGACCGCTCTCGTATTATAGAATATGTACATAATTATTGATCTTTATCAAGTTTTTAATATTAGAAACTTAGCATAATTACGAGAGACAGCAATTTTTCTGATAATGCTAAAAGTATGTAAACCTAATTCTACAATACCTCTATCAAAACTCTATCCTAAACTCATGCCCCTCGAGGTGTCAGTTATAGCAATTTGCCATGCTAATACCTTAGAACTTTCCGCAATGACTGCCGCCATAAATAGCCAGTTATAAAGCATTTATTGCTCGTGGCAGTATTTATCTGTAGGGTATCTCTTAACTGTTTTGCTTTGTTCAGTCTTCCTGCCGATTGCTTCAATTAGGACTGTCAAATTTGCCATTTGTTGTTCTATTTTGCGATACATTAACAACGAAAGCAATTTTCCTTATCTAAACAGTTTCAAATGCTGGTCATAAAAATAACCTTTGACAGCTGCAGGACAATTTGTTGTCCTATCTGAAATGTCAAACACTAACACTTGCCATTTTTTACACCTGCACATGTACGAGTACATACGAGTGTGTATGTAAAATAAATTATCAATTGTAGGATTGCTTTGAAAAGTTTAGTTGCTGTAAACAAATCAGTAAATGGTTAAATGTGACAACAAAATGTTGAAAATATTATGAAATATTAATGTTACAACACTTGGTAATTTGTAAACAAGTGCTGTGCTATAAATATGTTTATGTAATTTAAAAATAATTCTAGATAGTCTATAGAAAGTTCCAATAAGTGATTGAAAATTGTGAGAAAGTTAATTGATTGCAATGCTAGTGATGTGTTGAAGTTTGTGTTAATGTTAACTTCATGCATTAATTATTGGTCTAATTAGGATACAATATAGAATTGTTGATTTATTGTCATACAAGAAGAGTAAGCAATTTGTATTAGTTACAAATACAAATAAATTGTGGACATATTAAATTTTAATAAATGAGTAATTTTTCAGACCATTTGTTTACTTTAGGGGCAACATTGAAGAACACTATATTTGCATTTGATGACCTGTGTTAGAACGTGTTGAATGCGATAACTCATTTAAATGTAATAGAATATTAATTACATATAAACTTTCTTCTTTTAGATATCTTACAATATATTGTATTGCCATACTTTTCGTCGTAAATTCGTTAAAAAATAATTTTATATTGTAAAGGGTTATCCATTTCAATCGGTTTCAAAGGTAAAGTTAAATAAAACACATATAATAGATTGATTGATTCAACTCTTATGATTTCGATTAAACTCTTATGATTTCGATTCAACTTTTATTTCATTGTAATGCTTGGACCTTGTCATTATATACGAAATATAATGTGAAATGACTTAAATGACCGCCTTTAGACTGTAACCATTGACCAATGACCGTTTTTGATATGCCAGGTCATATATTTTTCGGTTTTAAAAGTAAAGTTTAATAAAACACAGAGAAAGCTATGACTTCGATGAAACTTTTATTCACTATAATGCTTGGACCTTGCTAATATATACGAAATACAGTATCACTTAAATGACCGCCTTTGGATCGGTTGCAGCAGTGGATCCCTTTGAGGCAGTTTTTAACCACTTTTGCCACTTATGCATATTTGTTGTTCGTTTACCTGTTTTATGTCATGATGTTCTAAAAATATGGTATTTTGTGATTCTTTAAGAAAAAAAGACAACTGGGTAGCATAAATAGTTTCGAAACTATTTAAATTTAAAAAAAAGCCCTAGAAATTTCAGTGTTCTAAGTTTTCCTTGGATGAAAAAAAGGTTAGCTCCGGCGACTTCCATGCTCTGACTGCAATAAAATGAAGGAAGGGAGTATATTATTGCGATTTATAGAAAAAAATCCTTATAATATTTTATACTGCTGAACAAAGTTATAAATTTTATGAAAAAAGTCACAAGAAATTACGCTACAAATTAAGCAAAGAAATGAAGACAAAACACGTATATGGTGCATACTTTTACTTACGAAAACCTCGTCAGCAGCCGTTTGCTATATTTGTAAAGCAAAACCAACACAAATGAACAACTTAGACGTAGTTGCAGCACGACCAATTGATACCGATGCCCTCAAATTGGGGATTTCCTCGTTGCGCGGTCGCATCAAGTTTATGGAGTGCATTCTTCATATTGCCTACAATAAACCATTTCGAAAGTGGCCGAAATACTAATTCTTCGAAGTTTAAAAATTACACGCGGGATACGGCGAAACTTTATGTCGAAAAATACAGCTGGTATTATATGCCAGTAACTGTGCACAAAATATTAATGCATGGAAAAGAAATTATCGATGCAGCTACTCTTCCTATTGGTATGCTATCCGATGAGGCAGAAGAAGCACGCAACTAGGATTATAGAAAATATAGACTGATGTTTTCAAGAAAATGCAATAGAATGGCAACTAACTCTGATGTTTTCAACCGTCTCTTGGTGTCATCAGATCCTTTTCTTAGTAACATAAGGCGTCAACCTCGTAAACAACATTTGGAATTAGATGATATTGTAAAAGAAATGATAGATGAATAAGTAAATAAGTTTCCTTACACATGTAACTAATTATTTTATTTTAGACAATCCTACTAAATATTTTTACAGAAAATAAGTCAGGCGGGTAGTGGGTGAAATGGTTATTTTTCTGAGTAATATAGGCGATGGGCGTGGCCTATTTGGATGAAACTTTCCAAAATTTTTGTTTCCGTAGTACAGATGATCCATGCCAAGTTACAAGAATTTCTACCTAACAGAATAAAATTTATACGAAAATTTCATTTTTAGTTGTATTGGCGGTGGCCGATGGGCGTGGTCGATTTGGATGAAACTTTATATTTTCGCTACTCTACGTCATAAAACGCTCTATGCCGAATTTCAAGACTCTACGATAACCCCTTATATTTATTGCACAAAAATGTATGAAGCAATCCCACTGTGCGACGTCCTGTTGAAACTACATATCATCTAATTCGTAATCTTCAATTCCTGGTCAAAAAAAAGTCGGTTATCATATGGCCATAGCGCTCTGCATTCACGTAGTGGTTCCTTCAGCGTCATTTTCGAAAAATATACGACCCAATGCCAATTCCAGACCATAGTGTGCACCAAACAATCACTTTCTCGGAAGGCAATGACTTTTCCGCAATCACTTCTGGCGTCTCCCAGCCCCATATGCGATAATTTTGCTTGTTAACGTAACCACCCAGTGAGAAATGAGCCTTATATCTGAAGAAAATTTTGTTCGAAAAAAATCAGAATTGAAAGGCTGTTGGTGTAGCTTCTAATAAGCATATCTAAGGCATTGTGAGTAGTCTGCCGACTTTAATTATTGCTTGAGTTGGACTCCATATGGATGCAGGTGCTAATCCAAATGCTAAATACACCATAATGAGCCGTAGAATGGGTCTAATTGCTGAGAACGCCGTGGATTATCCGCCATATCTTCGCTAATAGAGACGATATTTTCGGTAGTGCGTACATTGCGATGATCCACAGTCCTGACCACATCTGTAACACTTCAAGCTTCTTCAAATTTCTTTATCATCTTGCCAATTCCTTGTACAGTAGGTCGATTATGACGATCATAATCAGCCCGTAAATCATAAAAAGTATCCACGTTTGAATCACCACTTTTGTAATACGTTTTAACTATTTCTAGGCGTTCTTCGGTTGTTAAACGATCTATATTTGTAAATGGTAAACTTTTCACTAAATAAATAGCACTTCAAACGACAGGTATTTAACAGCTGACAGCCTTGCCAGACTGGCGGATTTGAAACCGCATGTATTCATGGTTGAAAGCAGTTTATTTCATTTTTGAGTCCTTTGTAAAATTCTGTGCTTTCCCTGTTGTTAAAGTTTATATCGACTGCTTCAACCTTCCTTGTCATAGCTTCTCTCTTCTTTTTCTTGCATAATTTTTTCGTCACCTTCCGGTTTATTGTATACGTTTCTCTATTAGCTCCAGTATTACCCTAAAACATTATTTCACTTGCTGTATTTTTAGACTCCACTGTTTCAAAACCTTCGTGATCCAACCATTATGCATTACGCCTCCTCCTCCTGTTACTGCTTTGGCACTCTCCAGCACAGTTTTTTCAATTTGTCTCCAGTGATCGTCAATATTGAGTAAATTTAGCTTATTGTCAGATGTTCGTTGATTATCAAGAAATTTTCTCTGATATTCTAAGGATTTTCTACTGCCCTTTAGTTTATCAGTGTTCCATTTCATACGTTTACTTCCCTATGGTTTTGAGACGCCAATATCTTCAGCTTTACTGCACATTTTACTACATATAGATAGTGATCAACATCTGCATTACGTCACTAATTGAGCTCTTTCTTGGTTTATGACATGGTCTAATTGATTAACTATATTCAACCCCGGCATCTCCCATGTCCGTTTATGGATAACACACAAAAATATGGACATTTCCTGAAAAGGTCAACAATAGAGAAGAGGGTTCGTGTGAATTTGTTAGGTCTTTCATTTTCGTCTCCAAATGAGCAGGGTACAAAACGGACAACAGTTTATCAAACTAAGTAATATTTTATTACAATAATAGTTTCTTTTGCTGCGAAAAACTATTCAGTTTGTTATTAGTAAATAATTGAGTCGGTTCTTCATTTGTGACATTTTTTAATTAATTCACTATATTCGACCTGGGCATCTTCCATGTTCCTTTATGAATTTTTTTTTATGTGGAAAGTAAATTCTACTGGGCGTCATGTTAGTAGACGCTGCAAACTGACATAGACGCCCAACGTGTTTGTTGTTGTGGTATTTTGTAGACAGTGAATATCGACTACTTCCTTCCTACCTTGAATAATCAATGTGTCATATCAGGTAATCTTGTTGTAAGTGGTTTCTCGTTCTATGTAGAAATTGTCTTTTATAGTATCATCAGCATCCTACCTATATTGTTGTATAAGCTAATCCATTTAATGGGTTCAAAACCGTGGGTCCGGCAATGCTGGCAGCCATAAAATACCTGTCATCTGAAGGGTTGTTAATTTAGTCAAAAGTTTGCCATTTACGAATATGAATCGTTTAATAACCGAAAAACGCGTAAAAATACTTAAAACTTACTACAAAAGGGGCGATTCAAACGTGGGCTTCCATTCGAACAGAATTTTCTTCAGCGATGAAGCTCAAAGTCAATAACAGCATAGGCAAATGGGCGACAAAAACCAGCCCTTTCGGTTGCCAGTACTGCATGGTATGTTGACTGGATCGTTTTCGATGCACAGCGCTTTCCTTACAACTAAAAACGACCGTACGTATGAAATTTTTCAGTTTAGGCACCCAAAATTCTTTCCTGAGCAGCCTTAGCATCAATGAATTTCCACCCTGTAATGAGTACTTAGGTACGTGCTCAACATATAAATGTGTAAAACGACTCGAGTACGGAAGTATTCTAGAGAATCTCTCATCGTACATAAGCAAAAGAGATTGAATTGACTTGCTATTCAAACGGACAAAACCTACAATAACCTTTAACGGCAGTAATCTACTCTTACGAGGCAACAGTGGCTACGTCATCAGGCAAAATTGTCGTATATGGGGCTCGGAGAACGCGGAAGAAAATGACGCTGGAGGAATCTCAAAACGATCCATTACTGTGACTAGTCTAAAGGCAGTCATTGAAACGATCCAAGCATTATAGTGAAATAATGACCCAGAAGGAGCCTCAAAAGGATCCAATACTGAAACCAATCCAGAGGCAGTCATTTAAATGGCATTGTATCACGTAGATAAAGGCAAAATTATAATGAAATAATGACGCTGGAGGAACCCCAAAAGGATCAATTACTGCAACCAATCCAAATGCAGTCATTCAAATGATCCAAGCATTATTGTCAAATAATGACGTTACAGAAAACCTCAAAAGGATCCACTGCTGCAGTCAATCCAGTGGCAGTCATTTAAATGGCATTGTATTAGGTAGATAATGGCAAAATTATAATGAAATAATGACGCTGGAGGAACCTCAAATGGTTCAATTACTGCAACCAATCCTGGTCATTCAAATGATCCAAGCATTATAGTGAAATAATGACGCTAGAGGAACCTGTAAAGGGTGTACTACTGCAACCAATTCAAAGGAGGTCATTTAAATAGTATTGTATTACGTAGATAATGGCAAAATTATAATGAAACAATGACGCTGGAGGAACCCCAAAAAGATCAATTACTGCAACCAATCCAAAGGCAGTCATTCAAATGATTCAAGCATTATAGTGAAATAATGACGCAGGAGTATCCTCAAAAGGGTCCGCTACTGCAACCAATCTAGAAGAGGTCATTTAAATGGCATTGAATTGCGAAGATAATGGCAAAATTATAATGAAACAATGACGTTGAAGGAACCTCACATGGTTCAATTACTGCAACCAATCCAAAGGTAGTCACTCAAATGATCCAAGCATTATAGTGAAATAATGACACAGGAGGAGCCTCAAAAGGATCCAATACTGAAATCAATTCAGAGGCAGTCATTTAATGACATTATATCTCGTATATAATGGTAAGATCCTAGCATTGTGATGAACCCTGCCTGACCCCTGCCTGCTGGGGTCACTATAATTAAAGCCGTTGTTTCACCTGAGCCTTTCCAATGAACTTCTTGTTCTCCAAGAATGCCAACTATACATTTTAGAAGTTGCAAGTGAAATTCCGACAAATTACTGATGTTTGAAATTGCTCTCAAAATGTTTGCTGGTTTAATGCATATGTTAAGCTTAAGTGCATCCTAGTTATTCTTTCTTCCCTACTTTCTATGGCACACTGCATTATTTGTCAAATAAGTGGCTCATGTAAACATAACATCTAAATAATAACCATTCTCAACTATTCTTCTTGTGGGAGGTTGTTGCAACAGCCTACTTTTGTACAGCACTGAAGCGCTCAACTCACCTCCTTGTGCACCAGTTCCCTATCCCCAGCCGTAGCTGGCAGCAAGTATTTCACTAGATTTCGTTTTCCAGATAGCTAGTTCCAAGGTTTATGCCCCACAAAATCATCATCATTATGTCTGATGCTATCTGGGTTTCTTCGCAGCCATAACTCTTTTGCCTCCGACAAGTTTTATTATTTAATATCTTAAGATTTTAGTTGCCGCATATTTTCTTTTGCGTTACGTTTCAGCTTGCACATTTTCTTAAGTTTTAACATATTTCTGTTGAAGAGAATCTCACTCACCTTAGCTGCCATTCTTACAACTTTTATCTCTTATCTCTTGTGCCAAAGCCTTATGGAGTTAAGGGGAAGACAGGAGAAAAGGACGAAGACACAAGCGCATATAAAAGGAAAACTTTGAAAATATTTAAGTTTAAATGTTTATCTGAACATATGCTGGCACTTTTAAATGTTGCCTTACTTATGTTGTTTTGTTGCTGGTGTTACTACTTGACTTGCCACCGCCATCTAAACTCTGTTTTTTCCGATTCATCGTCCTTTGAGCGGTTAGGTAGCGTTAACTTCCGTTTCCGTATGTTTTACTTACAACTTCTGTTTGTTTGTTTGTCTATCTATCCATTCCGTTTAAGGTGATTTTAAAACATTTTATGTTATTCTTTCTCTTCGTATGTGTATTTTCTTTTACTTCTTGTAATCATATCTATTCATTTTTGACAAACACTCACACACACACAATTATACACATCTCCTAAAAAGGTCAACAATAGAGAAGAGGGTTTGGATGAGTTTGTTATGTCTTTCATTGTTTGTCTCCAAATGAGCAGGATACAAAACGGACAACAGTTTATCATACTAAGTAATATTTTATTATAATGATAGTTGCCTTTGTTGCGGAAAACTATTCAGTTTGTCTTAGTGGTAGTCTTTTGGACAAAAGACAGTTGCCTTATTTTCATTACAAAAATTCCGATGGGAACTGTGAATGACCTTGGCAGTTTTACTGTCACCTTTGGTGCTAACGAATAATTGCAGTTCTTTTGTCTACGAAATAGTTATGAATGCCGCAAAGTAGTTAAAAGTAAGTTTGCTTTATTAACTTTTCACAGCTTGTCATTGAAATATTTAACAAATTGTGTTTGAGTTTGTGGTCGTTATTTAAAAATATTGAGGTGTAACAGTGTTCTTGTTGAATATTCGTCTGCATTTGACATTGGAGAACCTAATCGATAGTTTCGTTCGGAATTTGTATGTTTGCTCGTGTTAAGAATTATTTTTGATTTTCCAAAAGAATTTGTTTAACGACGGCAGTCGGAAAAAATTGTATATTTTTCGCGACATACTGAGCTGTAAAGTTAGAACTGGAGATGAATATTGACTTCGTTGCCAGGAATCTTTAGAGGGCCTAACAAAAAAATGTGCTCATTTAGCTAAAATAAATAGTTGCTCTATAATTAGTGAGCAAAAGACTCAACTACTCAAAGTAGTTGTTCATTAACTCCAAGTGTTGTTTTTGTTTTTTTTTTTTTCTTTTGATAACAGTCTATTTACCGCGCCTTTTCTGGCCGAAATCAGTTAAATTGACTGAATTTTCCGCACCGGGACTAATTTATATTTATTTCATATTCACAGTCTTTCAGAAATTATATATACATATATATATTGGCTAACGTTTGCTTCAAAGTAAATGAATGTAAGCTATTGCATATGGAAATGCTTTTACAAATAATAAAGTTCAAGTCATTTTACCAAAATCGATTCTTGAATATTTTCCTTAATTTTTCCCTACGGTTGACTTCAGCGTTTGTTTAGTTCGCAGTTTTATAACTATAAATGTGAAAAGTTATGCATTCGGTTTGCTAATTTATATTTCCGATACATTCTGGAGTATCCATTTTTTGGTTTCAAAAGTAAAGTTAAAAAAAAAAACACGCACACATAGAGCTATGATTTCGATGAAAATTTTATTTCATATAATGTCACTTAAATGATTGCCTGCAGTGCATCCTTTTGGGGTAGTTTCCGGATGCAATGGCTTTTTCACAATCACTTATGGCTTCTCCGAGCCCCATATGTGACAATTTTGCTTGTTGACATAACCACCGACTGAGAAATGAGCTTCATCCCTGAAGAGAGCCCTCGTTTGAATCACCGCTTTTGTAGTAAGTTTTATCTATTTCTACGCGTTCTTTGATTGTTAAACGATCCATATTCATAAATCACAAACCTTTCACTAAATAAATAACAGTGTAGATGACAGGTATTTAACAGCTGTCAGCCTCGCCAGACCAGTGGTTTTGAAATCACTAAATGGATAACCCATCACATAAATGGGTAAAATATTTTATACTCGTATACAACACATATAGACTCACCTGACCTTTAAGGGCCCGTCACATAAGATACGTCGCGTCCGTTGCGGCAACGTGTTTGATTGACAGCTGAGTTGATTGCATATATTTTAATGAAGAACGTCACATTCACGACGTATGCGTTGCCGTAACGGATTAAAGTTGGTCAACTCTCAACTTTTGACGTACGGCAAGTCCGTCACAGAAATCAGCTGATTAATTTAGTTCATTAGCAGTTTGTTTTTCTGGTTATTGGTTGCAGCTTTTTCTTTTGCCTTTTTTTTTAATTAATTTTTTGTTTCATTTAATTATTTAAATGGAATTTATGCTTATAGAAGCGGTGCAGATGCACCCTTGTCTTTTTGATAAGACAATTAAAGCACATCGCGACAAGGTTGCAAAAGAAAAATCGTGGAGGACTGTGGCGGCTGCCACAAACGCAACTGGTGAGTTAATTTTTAAATAAATTATTTGAATGTTGATATTGACAACATGTATTTTATATTATATTACAGTGGAGCAATGCCAGAGTCGCTGGAGGTCTCTTCGCGACAGGTACGTGGAGGAGGTCAATGCAGCCAAGGCTCCATCGGGAAGTGGTGTCAAAGACGGGAGTGGTTGGCGCTACATGGACGCGATGTCCTTTTTGCAACGCCACGTTGCTCCGCGCAGGTAATTTCAAAGCTTTGCCATTATGTTTATGGACATTTCTAATCAAATTTATTTTCCAGAACATGTTGGTTTGTTTGCTGTGAGCTGCCACCTCCTCTCGGGCAATCAACACCACATACACTCGAACCAGAAGGTAGGAAATGGAGTGATAAGAGGAAAATGCAGGAGGATAGGTTCGAGACCCTTTGTGGCTCTGTGTCTGACTGGATTAAAAACCAGCCAGCACAGAGTCAGCCTCCACAGCCGGTGTCTCGCAACCAGGATTTTTTAAAAGTGCTAGACGGCTACCTGCAGAGGCGCTTTGAGGACGACCAAGATAGGCTAAAGGTCCAATTGCTGAACATGGTTGTGAATTTTGAAAAGTGATGTGATGTATTAATGTGAATTTTTAGTTTTTTAGTTTTATATATATATGATCTCTTCGAATTTTTTGATGACCAGTGATCAATTATGTCGATTTATATATTTAGCGAGCTTTATGGTCCTTTTTTGTGATGCAAATAAAACAAATTTTAACAACATTTAAATATTATTTTATACGTATTTTTATTATTAAACAAATATGAAGCTACTGCGGGGAATATTGCTTAATCGGGTGTGAAACGACATAGCTCATAAGTTCATCCCTTACTTTGAATGCGCATTTTGATGCATTATTTGACGCTGTTCTCCTGGCTCTTTGCAAAGGGACAGATATTTCACTACGCCACAGCCCATTGATCTGAATTGTACATACATATTCTGGCGGGCAATAACTGTCATCATGCATTTTGAGGAAATTGTGAAGAAGCACTGTGGCTTTAATAACTTTTTCTGCGGATTCGGGTTCCTTATGGTTTGGTGGAATTCGTCTGGGAAGCAAAAAGTGGTTGCGAAAAACCCATGCGAGTCGCGATTTCGCAGTAGTGGTTGCACCAAATATCTTCGTTGCCCGTACAATTTTCTCAAACACTCGCGGGCTTCGAACAACATAAGCATTATTGATATTACGTTCATTAATTGGGCAGTGTCCATATTGAATTTATTTGGCAGTCTATTTTGCAAAATTGAGATAAAATTTTGTGTGCGCTAAAAACTACTAATCAGCTGTTTTCTCATATACGGCAACGGATTTGTTGTGACGACTCTAGACTCTTCATACGTCATGTCAGTCAAATACGTTGCCGCAACGTATTCAACGGATTCTATGTGTCAGAGCCTTTAGTGTTATAACACTGCGAGACTTTTTTCCACATCAAGTTATTTCAAGAAAAGGTGATGTTGATTGGCCTCCACGGTCGCCTGATTTGACTGCTCCGGACTTTTTTTTGTGGGGATATCTGAAAAGCAAGGTTTATGCAAGCAAACCAGAAATGCTTGAGCAAGTCAAACAAAGTGTTCGTGATGAAATTAATGAAATACCGCGTGATTTATCAATAAAGATATATTCTCTTTCATTTAATCAAAAATTATAAACAAGCAAAGTAGTATACCTTCCCGACGGACACCCTGTATGATAAAGATGGAAATTTCTGAAATTCAGTGCAGTACAAAATTATGCAGCAGTAGGAAGACAACTTTAGGTCACTGAGGTTACTTTTTGGAATTCCAACGTGTTGAGTTGAACCTCAAATATGTTCAAATGTTTGTGTTTATTTATTTTGTACAACGTAACTATCTAATTGTGAACATTAAATTTTTTCCCAAATTATGGAAATTTCTATGATAATCGTTACTGTGGTGATGTTTCTTTGGGATTTATGTGATCAGGGTATAATTCAATTCCCTTAAAAACAATTTCTACAATATCTTCTTAAAGTTGTCAGTAGTATGTTAAATATAAAGACCTGAACTTTTTCAGACATTTTAAACTTACTTTAAATGTTCTTATAAAATTTGTTCGGCGGGTGTATTTTGTGCATCCTCTCGATATATAATAACTTGTGTTTTTTGAGATAATTATTAACGCTCCGGTTGCCACTGCCATTTTTTATAAGTTCAGTTGTATCACAAAATTATCTCTTTGATGTAAATGCAAAATTTTACAAGGCAATGTAAACTTCACACTTCACCCTTGTGAAGTTGCCCCATAATCAAGATAATGGCATAAGTCGGTGTTATAGCTAATTCCAAACAAACAGAGTTAATGACTTTTTGTAGCAAAACAAAGCTATTATAAAATGATTTTCTCACAAGTCTTGCGATTGTCTTTCATGCTAACACTTTTTGTTTTTGCTTGTTTTTGTATACCGATGACCGATTAAACTTTTCTTATAGCAAAGCAAAGACAAATGGAGGAAAAGCAGTAGAAATGGCAAAAAGAAATAACGCAAAAAATTAGAATTTTATACAATATGACACTTTTGAGTTCATATACCTTCTGCTTAACAGACACTTAAAACAAAACACTTCTGGCTCAAAAACAGAGAAAAACAAGACGGAAAAACAAAGAAAACTCAAAGAAATTACACGTACAAAGAAACTTAGTACGTAGTTAAGGAAACTCAAATAGACAAGTGTTGGAAGTAGACATTCTCGTAGGCAAAGCTCACAAGAAAAATATGCACAAGTGAAAAAAGATAACTGAAACCCCAAAGATATATAAAAAAAAGAACGGCAAACAGACAGACAGGCAAAACGAATAGACATTTAGCCAAGTTAGTAACTCATATAAAAGCCGTAACTGAAAGCGGAAATGGAGGGAAACAAAACAACATCATCAACATCAACTAAACATTTTTTAAATACTACATAGGTACCTACTGCGCTCTGAGACTAATGCCCGAGACCGGATAAAGAGATAGCTAACAAAAAAAAAAAAAGAACAAAAAAAATGTGCTGAGGAGAAGAAGAACGATATAAGTTTTTGCACAAATGTCAGTTAAAAGTGACTGAATTTAGTTTCCAGCAAAAAAACTGCAAACCCCTTTTCCAAAGTCTGTAGACAACAGTGAATAGTGTGGAGGTGCTCGTGGCGGTGGTCTCACACAAATTTAAGACACCTCCTCATTGTAAGACGAATAAGTAAAATCTATTCAAGTGCATGTGGAAAATCCTTTAAGTAGCACAACAATACATAAAACTTGGACTCGACAGTTGGACAGACAATCAGACATTTGGATTGGCAGACATTTTGTGAGATAATGGCCCCAGTAATATGTAAACTTTGCCGCCACCTAACCCACAAACGCTGACATAAAAGCGATGTGTCTTAATGTGTTTTTGAGAACAGCTGAAATCACAAAACGAAAACCCCAATCAAAATTTTCCCAGAAATGATTGTTTAATAGCATTTTTTTATGGTTATGACTAAATGAGCAATGCTTTCATTGCCGTTGTACTTTAAATGGATTAATGGTTTACGCTGCAAAAATGTGGAAATTTATTTCATTACCAATAAAAAATGGTTTTGTGTTTAAAGCAAATAGAATTTTTAATAAAGGAAATCTAAGTCTCAACAAAAAATGTAATTAATATCATTAAACGAATGGGGAAAAAGGCGTTTGAAATTATTCGCAAGTATGGTCAAATTGAGGAGTTATTGGCGAAAAATGAAATTTTGTGATACTGCATACCATAATATAATATAATTTTTATAGCTATAATTTGAAATTAAGTTGCCAACTGCGATATTAAAAATAGAGTTAGAAAAAGGACCTGTTAAATTTCAAAACATGTGGAATATCTTTTCCATATTTTGATCTTTTTTGATCATCCAAACGCTGCAATAAATTGGCATAATATTCGCCGTTGATGGCTTTTCCTTTCTCAAGATAATCAATAAAAATAATCCCATGCGCATCCCAAACAACAGACGATATGACTTTGCCTGCAGACGCCATGAGCGTCTTCGCCTTCTTTGGTCACTGTTCTCTCATTCCAATCCACTGCTTTCGCCGTTCTTTTATCTCTGGTGTGAAGTGGTGGACCCACGTCTCATTCATGCATATAAATCAACGCAAAACTTGGACTCTATTGCGGTGAAATATCGCCAAACACTGTACTGAAACATTTGCACGACGCTGTTTTTGCTCCATGGACAGCAAGCGCGGCATCCGTCTTGCGCACAGCTTTCTGATCTTCAAATTTTCGGTCGTTATACGATATATAGCACTTTTTGAAAGGCCTATCATTTCACGTAGCTCATGCACCTTTAGCCGATAATCAACCAATAACATTTTGTGGATGTTCTTAACCATGTCCGGCATGGACAGCTCAATTGATCGACCACTACGGTGTTCGTCTTGGCAGCTTGTACGGCCTAGTTAAAACTCTGCTAACCAATATTTTACAGTCGTAAACGAAGAAGTTGACTACAATAGAATGGAATCTTGTTCGATTTTAATGTTGATTGGACTGAGACCTTCCAGATAGAAATATTGAATTACATAACGGCAATCAATTTTTTCCTTGTTTACAAATTAACTGAGATAGTTTACTTTTGATGGCTCTTATAGAAATGCTAAACAACGTGGCGCCTATCTAATCTTTTGTTTTAAATTGAAAGATTTACATTCTTTCTATGTTGCAACTTTTTCATTTATAGGCATATTTGCTTAAGTGTTAGAGATTTAATCATATTTTATTGTTAGTCGTACAAGCAGTTGGTAATTATATCGCTTAGACACTGCTGCAACAGCTTTTACCTCAAGGAATGAAAATAAATCTTAGCGCACTTTCGTGGATTTATTTTCGCTTATATAAAGGGTGACGCATAAGTAGCGTTAACGGCGACTATATTGAATGCCTTCTTGTGCATCATTTGGTTTTATTGGGTTTATTTGGTTTCATCTTATATGGGAAAAGATGAAAATTTCTTTGCAAAGACCGCCTAGGCATCTCTAACTGCTCAAAACGTCGCCTAGTGGAAGTTTCGGGGTTTTCCTCAATACTCAATACTCAATGCTTGCACTCGAGTAATGACCACTTTATTTCAAACTGCACGAAGTCTTCCAGCACGCGGAAGATCACAGACAGCCCCTTGTTGCCCAAAACGCTGAACCAATCGGTAAATTGTTGGAGCGCTAGGAGCATTTCGAACATGAAAGAAATGTCGATATGATCTGAATAATCGAATGCTGAGTTTCAAAGTAAAACTGAAAAACTTTGGTTCTTCGTTCTGTGCTAAGCCTTTCCATCATACATTTCCCAAGTATTATTTAGTTAATTCTGTAAAGAGACGAAAGAAAAGACTTAAACAAAAAATGTGTTCAAATCTTAACGTTGCTTATGCGCCACCCTATATAAAAAGAACAAATTTAATCAAAATATTGGCTGCTTCTTTATCTCTCTTGAAAGAACAAAATTGCATTTAAATTTTTCGTGTATCGCAACTCACTTGGGAATCACCAGAATCGAGAATTTTGCAAAATTTTCAAAACTCGCTATCATTTTTGATCATGTATTTATTTCTTCAAAATATATTCTTGAGCTTTAGTTATGAAGTTAGTCGAAATATTTGCTGCTACTTCATCTATGTTGGAAGAATGAACTTACTTTTACTTTTTTGGTGTATCTTTACTTACTTGGGAATTACGAGAAACGAGAATTTTACGGAAGTTTTGAAACTGCTTATCATTTCCAAGAATTTTGCAAAACTTCTCAAACTGCTTATTATTACTGATTACGGTTTTATTTGTTCAGAATGGAGTCTTGAGCTTTAATGATGATGTTATTCGAAATATTGGCTGCTTCTTTATCTGTGTTGGAAGCACAAAATTGCATTTACATTTTTCGTGTATCCCAGCTCACTTGGGAATCACCAAAATCGATAATTTTATAGAATTTCCCAAACTGCTGATCATTTCCGATCATGTAGTTAGTTCTTTAAAATATATTCTTGAGTTTTAGTGATCAAGTTATTTGAAATAATGGCTGCTACTTAGTCCATGTTGGGAGAATAAAATTGCCTTAAAATTTTGGTTTATCTTTTCTCACTCGGGAGTCAACAGAAACGATCATTTTGCACTAATTTTCAAACTGCTTATAATTTCCGATTTAAATAAAGGATCTTCTGGCAATGCCATCCGATATCCATTTGGTGGGAGTCAAAGTGAAAAGTACTTCAGTCCGGTACCTGAATTTCACGGTATCGCGCTGAGGAATCTTAGATAATTAAGCGACATTGTTAATTCAGTTCATCATGGCAATTCATCGGTTGTTGACGGCCACAGAACTGGGATGGTATGTGCTGACATAATAAAGTACTCATTTTAAAACATGTTACGAAAATACTACAGAAAAGAAAGAATTCCAACTTCTCAGCTGCTGAAGAACCCCGAAGACGGTATAAGGACATGGAATTTAACGTATACACTTGGAATATTTGACCTTTTTACTAAGAAGATGCCTCTATCGGATTTAGGCACGTTCTCGACAAATACATGGTACGATTCCGTATTAAGGACGCGGTATGATCCGCGGTGGAAACATTGATTCGAATCGAAGACTTACTGAGCAAGAAATTTCAGCCGTAGTAAGAAAAATTTCCAGCCAGTTTTACGGTATTGGATATACTTGTTTAGGTAGAGTGCATACAGAAAATAATCTTATAATAAAAATAAAGACCGTGACTTGTCTATCCGATACTGTTCTGACGACGTTGCGCAAGAATCTTCAACAAATCGGCCGCCTGCCATAATGTCGAATTTTTGGCCTAAAGAAAAATTGAGGACGATTTGAGCTTTTACACAACTGAATGATTACATGGATATGTTAATAACATAAACGATCACATTTGGTCTAGTAATCATCAAAATGCAATATAAAAGCTGGCAGTGCATCTAGTAAAATTCACTGTTTGGTGTAGCCTGACAGAATAATCCAGCCGTATGCCTTTGGGGCTGAAAAATGGCCACAATGTTACAGTCAATGGCGCCTTCTTGGTTTGACAATTTCTGTGTTTTTCTGTCTATCACGCAAGTACGTGTTGTATCTGGTCTACATTTGATTTTGACAAAACGACGCTCCATGACGTGTAGCATACGAAACAATGTACCTTTTCAAGGACGAGTTAATTGAAACAATTTATCCAACGTTTAGGAACACTTAGTTGGTTAGTTGAAGATTTTCTGTGATGCGTCGTGGGGCCAATCATCTATGGCGACAAATTGGGGCCTTGGGAAACAACACTACATGCGTTATTAGCAATATATGAGCTGTTGTGCGAGAAGAGGTAATCCAACATTTTCTTCTGGCATACGAGGGCCGCCCCCAAACTAGCCATCTATAGTGCTAGTAGTAGTTTGAAAAGAACTATTTTGGTGAAAAGTGGCGACCTTATAAAACATATGTTTCAAGTTTCTATGTTTAAGTAAAAGTAAACAAATCTCAGTGAACTTGTAAACATCAAAAAAATTGATCACCATTATTTAATTCAACATTCTCATTTGAAAGGTCGCAGTCCAGCCAATATTAAAGCCGAGCTAGATTCTACTCCGAGGGAGTCTATTTCTTCGTTTACAACTGTAAAGTATTGGGTAGCAGAGTTTAAACGAGGCCGTAAGAGCTGCAGAGACGTACACCGTGGTGGTCGACAATTTGAGGTGTTCGTGCTAGAAACGAGAAAAATCCACAAAATGGTATTTCATGATCGTTGGCTGAAAGCCAACTAGCTAGCGTGAGCTAGCTGAAAATTTGAAGATAAAAGAACTGTGCGCAATATGGGTGCCGCGCTTGCTTCCAATAGAGCAAAGCAGTGTCGTGAAAATGTTTCAGTAGAATATTTGGCAATGTTTCACCGCAATGAAGCAGAATTTTTGCATCGATTTATAACCATGGATGAGACATGGGTCCACCGCTTCACAAGTGAAACAAAGGAATAGTCAAAGCAGTGGACTGGAATAGGAGAACCGAGTCCAAAGAAGTCGAAGCCGGCTCCATCTGCAGGCAAGGTCATAATAATCTTGAGAAAGGAAAAACCATCAATGGAAATATTACGCTAATTTATTGCAGAATTTAGCTAATGAAATATGGAAAAAGGCAGCATTTGGCGAAAAAAAAAATTTCACACCACCACTATTGTGATGGCCAAAATTAATGAATTATAGTTGGAATTGTTTCGAAACGTACCTTATTTGTCAAACTTAGCTTCTTTGGATTATTTTCTATATCCAAATTTGAGAAAATGGTTTGCTAGTAAAGGATTTGCAACAATGAGGAGGTGTAGTCTGCGATTGATGGCTATTTGAAGGAGTTTGACAGTTTTTGCCATAAACAAGGTGTAGGAGCTATTGAATATTGCTGGAAGAAGTGTATTGCGCTAAATAAAATAAGATCATGTTGAAAAATAAAGAAAATTTTTCCATATTAATTTTGTTAGGTCGGCTAATTCTGGGACTACCCCCGTATATCGTATCGTATGTCAGTGTTGTTATGTTTGACATTTACTTGCACGCATTGTGTTTAAAACTTAAGTAGATTTGTAAATTAAATTAAAATTAAATGTTGACAGCAAATATCTTAAATTTTCCGTGTATAAAAAAAGGGGAGTAACATGAAAATGCGATCGAGCTCTTTCCTGTTACCAGCGAATAAATGCTTAATATAAAATTTCAAAATCTCTCTTGATATTTCCATGAAATAATCGAAGTTTTCATGAATATTCACATAATCTCATTGTAATAAATGCGCACCATCCCTGGAAGAAAGCTTTTATACATTAACAAAAACGTTGGTTTCTTTTTCTAAAAACATTTCACTGTTATATAAAAATTATCATTTGAAACGAAATATTTAAGTGAAACTCGCACATATGTTAAGAATCCATTTAGCGAGTTTTAGAATTAATTTCCTGCCCCTTAAAATAAATAAGATAAAATAAATTGGCCATTAAGACAAAAGTAAATATCCTTGAGAAAACCATTTAAACCTCTTTAAGTCTTTGTGGTTTTTATACTTAGCCTTTTGCTTCAGCACAAGCATAATAAAGTCAATATAAATATTTGCTGTGTCCTTGCTATTTCCTAAAGCAGCTCAGTTTTTGGTATGGCAACATCCGGCTTTTAAAGTGAAAACTCTTGTAGCAGCATTTACCACAAACACCAACCACTACAAAATGTTTATGAAATAAAATCAAGTTGAATGCATTTAATGCCAACGCACACGCACACATTAATACATTTATGTATTTACTTGTATGTAGTTTTCAACACACACTCAGTAATATTTATAACGTTTTCCACATACACATACACATGTACACTTACTGATAGCTGCTCGTGAAAAGTTAAATTTTACATCTGAAAATGTCGTTGAGTTGAAAGTTTAGTTTTTTTCCTTTTTTTTTCATTTCACTTTTTATCTTTCCCTGATATTCAGTGAGGGCCCGACTAAGTTTTTTTTCCAGGCTGTTGCGTATTAACATTTACATATACATGCACGCACACAGCCAAACAATGTGCGCGCACACGTACGTATACGTTTGCACAAGTAGAAAAATTGTAAAAGGATACTGTTAAAAGTTGCTGTTTTTGAAAATAAAGGGTTCTTTTTTTGCATAGCAAACATAACTGAAAACAAGATACAGCTACCGAAAAAATAACAACAAAATAAATAAATAAATAAAATAAAATAAAAAGCCAAAGAGATGAGTTGCCTACGCGCACTTACATGCACAAACTCACTTGTGGAGAATCCTTAATTATTTCTGTGATGTTTGAAAAAATTTCGCAAAGGCTGAATTTCGTTTGACTTTGCGATGATGCTACAAAATAAAGATATAAAGTTCTCGTAGGTTAATTTAGGTTTTATGATGCTTCTCTCGCTCATAATATTAATTTAGCAGAAAACATTGTTATGGGAGCGGTGTGAGGTTTAGTCATTAGCGTACCATTCCCTCGGAATTAATGTTTATTTAAATTACTTTATTTTAAGCACATTCCACAACTCACCTGATGTAGGCTTTGGATCAAGCATATTTGCACAGACTTTCATGTATTTTTGTTTGCTGGAATTTCTGTTGAAATTTGCTGAGGTAACGTCTGCTTAGGATAATTTGCATAACATTAAAAACAGGTCCGCTTCAGTTTGGAGCTTCACAATTGGCATTTGTTGTACCTAAAGCGATTGACACGTGTTTGCTAATTAATTATGAGACTGAACGGGTTAATGAAGGAACAGTCATCTTCTTTGATTGATTTCCAAAGTGAATTAGAACCATTGAGAGTTGTAATTTTCTTAATTTTATATTCAAATAACAAGTGAATTTTCCCCATTTTCTGCCTTTATAGACAGATGCATTTTCCCTATCACAGAAAAACGTTTTCTGGATTTTAAATAAGCAACCAACGGTCATAAAAGTACCAAGAGTGATGATGATGGATACTTTAATGCGGTATTTAGAAAAACGTACACTAATCATTGTCAATAAATATGCAATGAAGGCTGCCTACACATTCGTCATTATCTTCTCTTCCTAGAAGACGACTAAAATGTAAATTATTATGAGTTATATTACTCATTTTATTTTATTATTTATTATTCCCAGCGCTTCAATCTTCAGCTCTTTTACCCTAAGTTGTGAGGTCGACTTTTTATGGTGTCTCAGAAATCTGGTGCTCCCATTGGGGTTAAGGTCACGTTCTTTCGCGCCGAACATCAACTTGATTGGAGTATACCTATCACATCAAAGCTCAACCACAACAAATGCTATATTTTGATACTCTTTACCTCGTTCTCAAAAGATCATTATTCATACGACGTCTATATTATCCCTTAAAGGTGAAGCGACCCTATAAAAATCTTTTCAAAAACTTCCGGAATAGGTTTATTTGCTTTTCTCATAATACATAATTCTAAGCCTTACTGCGATACCCGTATAATAACAACGTATTGTATAATTTTGTTATTAAATTGCTAACTTACAAGGGCGGCTCCAAAACTAGCCGACCTAACAAAGAAATCCCAAAAAGATTGCAAACATTTTCTTTATTTTTCAACATAATTTTTTAGATGGATGCACCTTTTCCAGCTGTACTCAATAGCTTCTATACCCTGTTTATAGTAAGAACTGCCAAACTCCTTAAAATAGTCATTAACCGCAGATTCTACCTCTTCGTCGTTGGCGAATCTTTTACCACCGAGCCATTTTGTCAAGTATGGAAATAGAAAACTGTCTGTGGGAGCTAAATCTGGCAAATGAGATGCTCGAGTTCATTAATTTTGGCCATCGCAATAGCGGATGTGTAAACTGCATCATTGCTTTGATGAAACAACACTATTTGTTCCTCAAAATTTCGGAATTTTCCCTTAATTTCATTACCTAAACGCTGTAATAAATTAGCGTAATATTCGCGGTTGATAGTTTTTTTCTTTCTGACGCCATGACCTTGCCTGCAGATGGAACCGTCGTCGACTTTTTTTGACACGATTCTCCCATTCCAGTTCACTGCTTTGACTGTTCTTTTGTCTCAGGTGTGAAGTGGTGAATCTATGCCTCAATCATGCATATAATGCGACGAAAACATTCGGCTTTATTGCGGTGAAACATCGCCGAACACTCTACTGAAATATCTTTACTATGCCGTTTTTGCTCTATTGAAAGAAAGTGCGGCACCCACCTTGCGCAAAGCTTTCTCATTTACAAAAATTCATCACTACGCAAGCTATCATCTAAGTAAGTAAGGCCAGTTTGATTGTTGATAGGAGGACAATAAACACGCAAGATTGTTTATATATGTAGACAGGTTATTTTTTGGGCCATGTATTGCAACATTTTGAAATTGTTAAAAGGCCAAGGTGTCTGTTTTTACGTTCTTCTCTGCCGGGAAAAGCACTTTCATTCTAGGTGTTCTGGGTTTTCAATGAACATGTATTACCTCTCCCTGCTAGAGTTCGAGCATGTATATTTCAATGCAATATTACAGCACTGGGCCTGGTTTTCCCATACTTAAAACATAAATATCATCCTTGTATTCAAAATAATTTCGAGGTTTCAAGAAGGTTTTCACTATGAAAATCTAACTTATATTGCATCAAAAAGGTAGCAGAAATTAATTAATAATACATAAAAGGTTTATTATTGATTGAAGTTTTTATATTTACAATATTATGCCAACGAATAGAGCAATCAAACATTTTTCAAATGCATTTTTCGGTTCTTGACACGAATTTTGTTTTACGTATTCTCTGAAATAAACTGAAATTTGGTGCATCAGAGTAGTAATTTGAATTGTAGAAAGACAAAAACAATCTTCACTACGCTGTTTTTGCTCTATTGAAAGAAAGCGCGGCACCCAACTTGCGCAAAGCTTTCTCACTTGCAAATATTCGGGACTGCAATGCTCGTCTTGGCATCTGGTGTGTCCTCGTTAAACCTCTGCAACCCAATATTTTACAGTCGTAAACGAAGGAGTAAACTCTTCCAGAGTGAAATCTATTTCGGCTTTAATACTGGTTGGACTGAGACCTTTTAAGTGGATATATTGAATTACATAATGGTGACTGAGATCGTCTACTTTTGACATTTTGATAAAAATACCAAACATTATATCGCTTTGAAACTTAAAACATATGTTTTACAAGGTTGCCACTTTTCACCAAAATCATATATATATATATATTTTTTTTTTTTTTTTGCAAACTCTTGGTGCCAGTTATATATCAGGTTGACGAGTTTTGGGACCTCGTAGTCCTGGATAGAATTTGTTTAGAGGCAATACCCTTCTCCTCATTTTATGATTATTACAATTTATTTAATTAGCGGCTGAATCAAGGAAGATAACCTCGGCTATTCACTCAGATGTTGTCGTTTCCAATATTCTGATTGCCAAGAAACAATTTGATCTGTAGTTTATCGACCCAAACCCATTTTGGCTGATTGTCTTCCCAATCCTTAACTACGTTGAAGTGACATTTCGCCTAGCAATAAAGATTTAATTAAACAAATTGATAAATATTTCACAATTTAATAAGAATAATCTCATTACTGACACCACAAAACAATGTTTTTTAAAACTATTTAAATATAATCGTAATATAGATGCATTTCTCTTCAAAATGAAGTGTTGGACTGTCTGGCAAGAGGTCTGTGCGATATTCAAAGAAATCAGTCAAGATTATCTTAATTTTTGGTCGACTTTGAGCTAATTTTTTTCGGATTTCGCTCATTGAGAAGGGACCGTTTTGAGGCTTATTGGTGGGTTACAACCTAGTTATAATGCGTTTTAAGAATATATAGCCAGAATTGAATTGTTCTAGAATGTTTTCAGCGACCTTTACGCCATGAAGCTTTTGAAGAAAAATCAAGTTTTTTTCTATAAAACTAATAAGGCGATATCGCATTTTATACCTAAATAATCGTGTAAAGTGGTACGAATTGAATCGAGAGCCTCAAAAAATTCAGCGGCTCAAACTTAAAAGATGATTTTCAGTCAGCATTTTCTTTACCTTATCGAAATTAGCACCAATTGACGTCGCTGATGGCCGACTAGAACGAAGCAAATCTTCCACCACATGTTCGTGTGCACTGTACCACTTAATAAGCACACATCTTTTGCTAATGTCGTTTTACCGTAAGCCTTCTGAAAATTTTTCGGCAATTCACCACACGAAATTCTATTTGCAATAAAAAATATGAGACTAAATCTATGTTCGATTTCTTTCATTCATTATAAAATTCGCAAAATTCACTTGAGATGACCTGAAAAAATCGAGAACTGTGAACAAACCAAATGACGGATTGTGCTCGAAAATGGTGTCAATAAAGAGAACAGTTGTGCCAAATTGGGGGGAAAAAGATCTTTAACAATCCTTTTAAGACAGCTTTTTACTGCTCAATTCCTGGTACTTTTTTTTTGAGAGAACATATAAGTTTTCATTTCATTTTCAAAATTATGAGTACACCTTAAAAGCTTTACACTTCAATAGTCTTATAATCAAACAAATATGGAAAGCAGATGTATTGAAGAATCACTTATCAAACGAAAACAACGATACGAAACGAGATATAGATATGAAATAAAATGCTAAACCCCCCGTTTTTTGCAATTATCTTTATATATATAATTCTACTGTACGGGCGTTGTCAGTGAACTCCTCCTAAACGGCTGGACCGCTTTGCATAAATTTTTGTATATGCGTCTGGGTGCTGCCCGGGATGGTTTAGATTTACAATTCGGTCCAATTAGAGAAAGGGGCGTGGTACCTCCCATACAAACAAAAAATTAAAAATCAATTATTTCTGCTCCTGCTTACGGTATTTGAACAAAATTTGGTGCGTAGGTTTGGTGTACATATCTTAAGTGCTGCTGTAAATATGGGCGGGATTGGACAATGGGGAGTGGTACCTCCTATACAAACCACAAATTAAAAAGCAATTATTTCTGCTCCTGCTAAAACTTGAAGGCAAAGCAACGTTTGCCGGGTCGGCTAGTATTCATTAAAAAACACTTATCATTGCTTGAGTTCAACGGTGGTATTTGCAAGATCATTAAATGGGACCCCTAGATCGAGAGATAGATCAAAGAGCACACAGTTTTATTATACATATATCCTACAATGCGGTACACTCATGTATAGGTACATATCTATAGTTCATGTTTGGAAACAAATTTAGTTAATTTCAGAAATATTGGGTAAAATGATGTTCCATTGATATAATCATTACTAATTCTTTAAAAATTATTGTCTATTTCTGTTCTTTTTCAATTCACTAAAATTTAAATCAATTGTCATCGATATTCTGTGGTAATGGAGATCCTTGTGGCAAGGATTTAATCTGTACAAACATTGTAAGAATATATAAGTGTTACTTTCCAGATTAGACTCTTACTACAGTAGTAGCTAACACCATGTGGAAGGAATACCGATGTTTTCCACACCTTAAATCCAAGGCAATAACTTTTTAGACTTCCAGTTATTACTTAACGAATCCATCATACCAACTTTTTACTTTCTACAGCTTAACAAATTTTTTCAACATATTTTTGTATTATTTTTTTTTTTTTTGCTTTTAAATTTATTTAATGAATTCTTAAAAAAAAGGAAATGAGAAAAAGCTACACACTAACACGCGCATTGCCAAAGGCGAAAAGTTTCCGTTTCTTTATTTAACATTTGAAGATTTTTTTTCTTCGTTACTCTTAATTCTACTACAGTCAAGCGCGCATCTACAAACACGCACATATACGTGTTAAAAGATAAACTTTGGCACATACACACATACATATGTATGTATGTACATCCGTGTCCCAGCATCATTTCATTCACTCGTAAATAACTCTATTAATACACTCTTACAATCACTCACACCCTCTGTCAGTCAACACAACACAAACACAAACACACAGATGTGTTATCAGTGATATATTCTGTATGTCTTTGTCAGTTCATCATGGGGATACAAAAACACAACTACGCATTACCATACGAATGTGTATTTATGAAACGCATACAAAACAAAATGCTGTATCCATATATATGGGTGTATGTGTGCATAAATACATGTACAAATATTTGAATTGTAAATCTTACAAGGGCCAAAACAGAACACATCAGGAGAATAGGAGGAGAGACCAAACTGTGAGAAAACGCTTTGAATAAAGGAATGAATTGTTTCGGTATTTTCCTGACGAATACTTGACATCATTTGCATACAACAAAATAAATACAATGTGAACAGAAAAGAGAATAGAAAATAATAATAAAAACAATCCTATGAATTAACAAAAAGGTTCAAAAGATAACAAAATGTGTGATTGGTTGGTTTAAAATTATTTTCACTAGACCTAACATCTGTCTAACTAACAATTGCATAGCGTAAGATTGAGGTCAAAGATGAAAAAGAAGGGTTGCCTTTTGTGGATGCTAAAAGTCACCTACGTAGAAAGATATTTTCTAAAGTAAACAAATTGTGAAAGACGTATTAAAGCATTCATCCAAAAATTGTTTCTTTTACATTTCATTAAATTTAGCACAAGTTCAAAATGAATTGATTATCAATGGGCTTTTCATAGCAACGGTATAGGTTTTCTAATATGAAACTTCCTGAGAAATTGCCATATGTTTGATGTTAAGTAGCCATAACTTTGGATTTAATCCAATTAATTTTAACATCACTGGTACTGTATTCTAAAGAAAAAGAACACTTTGGGCAAAATATCAAACAGCGGCAATTAGTTCATTGCTCCTTCAATAAGGAGGAGGCAAATGACAAATGTATGACAAATATTCTTATTACTGAAGTTTGGGTACATCTCCCTTACAAATACGCCTCTTCAAATGAATTATGTTGCTACATTAAATAGATTTTCATTTAATTTCGCTCAAAGTATATCAAACGAATAATAACACTAGCCAACAAGGTTTTGGACAGCAGCAACTAAATATCTTTCCTAATGTAATTTGGTGGGCTGGGTTCGAATCTATTACGTCAGGTTTTCGAGATAAAAAAAAAATGTTTTTATTTGTTTTCCACAGGGTGCCCGTCGGGAAGATATACTACATTCTTTGTTTACAATTTTTGATTAAAGGAAAAAGAATGGATCTTATACTTATAAATATTTTATCTAATGTCGGCAATTATGTATGGAATACAATATCAGATAAAAGTCCGCCTCTGTGCCCTTTTACGGTATTTCATTAATTTCATCACGAATATTTTGTTTGTATTGCTCAAGCGTGTCTGGTTTGTTTGCATAAACTCTGTTTTTCAGACATCCCCACAAAAAGAAATCCGAAGCAGTCAAATCAGGCGACCGTAAAGGCCAATCAACATCACCATTTCTTGAAATAAATTGTTGTGGAAAGAGGTCTCGCAGTAATTCTGTTGTAATCTTGGCTGTATGCCATGTGGCACCGTCTTGTTGATACCACATGTGAATCAAGCCCAAAGCACGCAGTTGTGGCGTTAAAAAGTGTTCAATCATATCACGACATCCTCCTCGCCGTTTTCAGTTTCAAAGAAGTAACGTCCAGTGATTCCTCCTGACCAAATTGCAAACCAGACTGTCACTTTTAATGGATGCAAAGGTGACTGATGAATAATTTCAGGGGTTTTCCATTGCCCAGAGCCGACTATTCTGTATATTCACATACCCATTCAAATGAAAATGTGCCTCGTCACTCATTATGATTTGTTCATGAAAATTGGGGTTGTCATGGGCGAGCTGTAACATCCTATTAGCATATGTACTGCAGCGTAAATGACCTTGTGGAAGAAGTTCTGGTGTCAACTAAATCTTGTGCAAATCCTTGTGCAAAATTGTGGCCAAAGTTGTTCTTTGAAGACCAAGTTCCTGAGCACGGCGTCGAATTGAGATTGATGGAATGTTTTCAACACTTCCTTGAGCAACAGTAATGTTTTCAGCCGATCTTGCAGTACGTTGTGGTCCATGCTTGGCCCTATCAGGTACAGACCCTCTTTCTTCGAAATCGTTCACTACATGATAAATAATGCGTCTTGTTGGCACTTTGTTTCTTGCAAAAATTTCACATAACTTTCTCATCGTCATAGTAATCGACGATTGATTTTGATAAAATGTTTTAACGATTAAAACACGTTGGTGTATCTAATATTTTTTCATAATAAATTTGCCACGTCTCTACTTCACGGCTGCCAAATATGAACTGTCAAGACTAATATTTACCAAAATGGCGGCAAACCAAAGTAGTATACCTTCCCGATGGACACCCTGTACATAAAAGATCATTAGTATATGTAAAAATCAATGAATTTTCAAAAGTGAATGGCGTTGTTTGAATGTCGTTTGTATTTTGTTGGTTCAGTTTCACATACATATTAGAGTCCAGCAATAGTCCCCCAGCATGCTTTTATCTCAAAATCGTTGATAATTTCTTTCGATTTTCATTAAACTTTGGTGAGCACTCTCCCCTTGTTCGACGCTCACCGCACTTAGGTTTTGTGGCTAAAAATCTAAATGCGCATGAAGAAAATGCATTTTGAGTGACATTCATGCACCTAATTCGTGATAATTTTTCAATAAATCAGCAACAATTTGTCTCTACTTTTCACTCTTATTGTTTCCAAGAAAACTGTTCACAATGCTCTTGAAAGATTTCCAGCCAGCATATTCTTTCTCCAATAAACATTGTAAAAAGTTGTCATCATTCAATAGCTTCATGAGGGAGAATAGCATTTGAGGGCCAACAAATATGCCTTGTTTGATTTTAGCATATAAAATTTTAGGGAAAATCGCTAACAAATATTTAAAAGCTGCACCATCTTTGTCCAGAGGCTTGACAAAGTTCTTGAAAAGGCACAATTTGATGTGCAGCTGCGGAAGGAGAACATCATTTGGATCAATTAATGGTTTATTTGACATGTTTTATTTTCCTGGTGAATACTCTGCTCTTTTTGGCCACTCTGTTCTGACGTAATGATGACATGTAGCGCGACTATTCCATAGACAAAGGAAACAACAATATTTTGTGAAACCTCCTTGCATACCACTCTACAAACCAATGACCTGAAGCAGATTAATTTACAGTTACTTGCGATGGTCTATACTTCGAATACAAAGAAATTTAAATCACACACCTTAAGGTCGCCGCAGAACTTCCATTTATTACCGTTGTATTTGAGTAATGTAAAAATTTCAGTCATTGATCAGTCATTTTCTTTTGTATTAACGGCATGAGCAATTGGTATGGATTGGATTTCATTTCCATTATGCAAAAGGAGAGCCTTTAAACTATACTTAGAGCCTTCAGTAAATAATTTTCATTCAGTTTTGTCATATAGCTGGCTAATTTTTTTTAAATAAACCATCAACGTCAGTACGGTATAAAATAGAGTGTTTCTTTTCAAAATATGCATCCAATTCCAAGCTTTTATCTCTATAGATGGTTACTTTTGTCCCAACTGCAAGATGTTTCCACTGCTGCATGCGTAA
>JAHXMU010000122.1:1004175-1036582 GCA_019455685.1 Philornis downsi | reverse complement strand
AGCATTTGATTTTTCAGATCATATCGAAATTTCTTTCATGTTCGAAATGCTCCTAGCTCTCCAACCATTTACCGATTGGTTCAGCGTTTTGGGCAACAAGGGGCTGTTTGTAATCTACAGCGTGCTGGAAGACCTCGTGCAGTTCGAAATGAAGTGTCCATTGCTCGAGTGCAAGCAAGTATTGAGGAAAACCCCCGAAACTTCCACCAGGCAACGTTCTCAGCAATTAGAGATGTCTAGGCGGTTTTTGCAGAGAGTTTTACATATGTTACATCTTTTCCCATGTAAGATGCAAATGGTTCACGAGTTAAAACCAAATGATGCACAAGAACGCATTAAATTCAACGTTACTTATGCGCCACCGCAAAACTTTCATCACTTTGGTAAAACAATTTCACAATGAGAATGCGTTGTTCATTCCTGTAGCGCTCCATTTTTACTAACCTCGTACCTTCTACTAGCAAACAATAAAAATTGTTCAAATGTCAAACAATAACACTTCGCAGGGCGCCAAATTTAAATCTTGCGTTCCTGTTGGGACACCCTTTGAAACAGTTCTGCGTCTACTACAAAGCATTTTCGGCTTCGAATTCACCGCAACGAGATTAGTTAAAAAACAAGCTTCGTTTCTGCAGTCAATTTTTTCCAAATTTGTAGACCAGTGTAACCAAAGAATGTCTCCGGATAGGAGAAAATGAACTAACCTATTCCAAAATTCAATATATTCGCAATGTATTTATTATCGGAACCCACTTTTGCAAATTCTTAGATATAAATCCTAAATTTATCAACTCCACTGCAATTGAGACGATTAAATGTGAAGTCCTCAATTGTAATGAGATTGATTGATTTAGAGTAAGCTTTATAGCGACTGATGTATTAGAGAATTTGATTTGCTAAAGTCAGTTAGCAAAGTTAAAGTTAAAACACGCATAAAGCTATTGTTTCGATGAACCTTTTATTTCATTATAATGCTTGGACCTTGTCATTATGTACGAAATAGAAAGCAATTTAAATGACCGCCTCTGGTAGTAGCAGTGAATCCTTTTCAGGTAGTTTCCAACCAATTTTTCGCACATTTTGGGCGGTATCTCGGCGACAACTTGATGAACGTTGGTGTTCAAATGCTTCAACTTTTTTTTTCTTTTGGCCTGCAACTGAGGATTGTAAACTAGACGATATGTTATTTTAACAAGACGATGCCACGAGCTATACAATACGATCGGTTTTGGCTTTATTGCATTAAAAGTTTTCAGACATCAACTGGCCACCAAAATCATGCAATTTGACGACTCCATGTATGTTTAAATAAACCTTACATTTGAAAATGGATAACCCGGGGGTTCTATAACAATAACATTTGAAACCATTGAAGGAAAAACTTCGAAAAGTTTAGCTTTTTGTAAATATTTTTGACTATGGCTGCATTGATTGTGGAGAGAGGACTTTTATAGCATGCTTACTACCTAATTGGCGATGAGTCGGGTCATCGTCTACACTGCTGTCTATAGTAATCCATGGTGGTGGGTAGTAAAGCTGTGATCCAGCCCAACTTATGGAGTCTCTTCAGCTATTTTTTGTTTTATTTTATGTCTCTTAATTTCTTTACAACACCATTTTTGCAAAACTGTAAGTTTGTCATAGTTGGCAAATTTTGACGCAACTTTATTTTTATGACTACCCAGCACCCAGTTCACAAATCACATTTAAAATTTGTCAATAACTTCCACTAAAATATATTTAAAGTTATTTACTTTCCAGAAATCAATTGAAATAGTTTACAAGCTTATCGAAACGAAGATTTTCGTATATATTACAAATGTACTGACGGCCGGTCCCAAAACTAGCTGAACTGACGTAGTAGTAGATTCCGGTAGTGCGAAAAAAATTATTTCGGTGAAAAGTGACAACCTTATAAAACATATGTCTTAAGTTTCAAGGCGCCACATTGTTAAGTATTTTTGTTTGAGTCATCAAAAGTAAACGATCTCAGTTAATTCATAAACATGAAAAAAATTGCTCACCGTTATATAATTCAATATTTCCATTTGAATCCTCTCAGTTCAACCAATATTAAAGCCGAGCTGTTTTCTACCCTGGGGAAGTCTGCTTTTTCGTTTACGATTGTAAAGTGTTAGGTAGCGGAGTTTAAACGAGGCCGTACCAGCTGCCAAAGTGAACACCGTAATGGTTGACTAATTGAGGTGTTCACGCCAGATCCGGTTCTCCACAAAATGGTATTGGATGATCGTTGACTGAAAATGAGTGAGCTAGCTGAAATGATAGGCATTTCGAAAAGTTCTATAAATCGTATATTGACCGAAGATTTGAAAATGAGAAAGCTGGATGCCGCGCTTGCTTTCAATAGAACAAAAACAGTAGTAGAGCGTTTGGCGATATTTCACCGCTATAAGGCCGAATTTTTTCATCGATTTATAGCCATGGATGAGACAAGGATCCCCAACTTCAAGATGCAAGATGGGTGCCGCGCTTGCTTTTAATAGAGCAAAAACAGTAATAGAGCGTTTGGCGATTTTTCACTGCAACAAAGCCGAATTTTTTCATCGATTTATAAACACGGATGAGACATGCGTCCACCACTTCACACCTGAGGCAAAGGGACAGTCAGAACAGTGAACTGGAATGGGAGAATCGAGTGCAAAGAAGACGAAAACGGTTCCATCTGTAGAAAAGGTAATGGCGTCTATTTTGTGGGATGGGCATGGGATTATTTTTATTGATTATCTTCAGAAAGGAAAAACCAACAACGGCGAATATTTTGAAAATTTATTGCAGCGTTTAGGTGACGAAATTATAGAAAAAGGACTGCATTTGGTGAAAAAGAAAGTGTTGTTTCATCAAGACAATGCTGTAGTTCACACATTCACTATTGCGATGTTCAAAATTAATGAATTAAAGTTCGAATTGTTTCATCACGCAATTTATTCGCCAGATTTAGCTCTCTCTAAAGCGTTTACACAAACTGCTGTCGCTATCAACGTCTCATTACTTTTGTATCCGTCATGACGGAGCACTGTTCGATTGGAAGACAAACAGTGGGACTGAGGGATGCGACTAGTGACTTCTGTAGCAGCTGTAGGTATGAAGAGGAGGAGGAGTCTATAGAAAACCTTCTTTGCAATTGCCCCGCCCTGGTGAACAGGCGGTGATCAACACTGGGCTCTTATTTCTTTGGGGACCTAGGATATCTGGACGATATATATGTATATTGTCCGACTTAAGAGCTTCTTAGGGCGCTCAAGATGGTTCAACGGGGGATACTAGGGACAATCATATCTCTAGCTTCCGTTTTATCACAATGGACTATGTAGTCTAAGTAAATCTGTCTACTCAGACTGCCACACTGACCTAAACTAACCTAACATAGCTCTCTCGGATTACTTCTTATTTTCAAATTTGAAAAAACAACTCGGTGGTAAAAGATTTGCCAACAATGAAGAGGTGGAGTCTGTGGTTGATGGCTGTTTTAAGGATTTGCACAGTTATTACTATAAACAATGTATAGAAGCTGTTGAATATTAGGTTGAAAAGATTATGTTATAAAATAAGGAAAAATTTTCCCAACTCTTTTGTGGCTTCTTTGTTAGGTCGGATAGTTTTGGGACCGCCCTCATAAGTGTGAAATTTGGTTAGGCATCATATTGTGATCCAAAACTTTTTTAGCAGCCAATCAAATTTAATACATTAAATTGGTTAAATTGGGAAATCGGTTGAAATTTGTAAACCTTTTCATCGTGCCAGCATATGGCCCGCAAATTTTGTATTCTAATGTGTTTATACGCATTTTCATTTCCTTCTTTTTTTGCCGCATTATGATACTTTGCCACAATTGATGCTTAATTTAAAAAGTAATAACATATCAAGGACAATACTTTGCAAGAACTTGTATATGTTTTTGTATGGATTAAGTTGGATAAAGCATTAGTAGATTTTATTCTGAGTTTTGTATACGAATATCGCAATATTGTGGGAATATTAAATGACTGGACACTTCCTAAAAAGTTTTTGTTTGTATTACAACACAAATTAAATATATGAAATAAGAAAATTTCAGATGTAGAAGAAAAAACTTTCTAAATTCTTTTCCGGTTTTGGGGCTTTTTTTTGTCACCTATCACAAACTTTGTTAATATGATTTTGTATCATGGAATTTTTGTTTTTGTTTTTTTTTCTGGTTAACTGTGTTTCGAGTAAAATCTTGTGATTCAAAATGTTAGATCTTTGTGTCTTTGGTTTTTCTTTAAATTGCTAAGGATTGAATAATACTGTTTTTTTATACGAAACGGTTATTGAATTATCATCTGTAATAAGATCACATTAAGAGTTTAATTATATAGGTATTAACATTATTTTATGTATTAAAATTCGAATTTATGGAAACGTTTTAAATTGTTCCATTCCAAATTTTTTATATTTTTATGCTGCTCCACATAAGTCATGAATGCAAATGATTTCAGTATTCATAATGACTATTTGGCATATAGAAAATTTTACAAGTGTCACTTTGCTGAAATAGTACTTTTTTCGGCCCCAAAACTTTAAATTGCCAAAAAAAAAAAAAAAAAAATGATTCATTCTTGGCCACTTTAAAAAATTGGTAAATTTTTTGGCACTTTTATACAAATAAATGAAGTTAAGCATGAAAACATAGGATCGTCCACTTTTCGGGTTTGAAAGTATAGTTAAATAGAACATGCATAAAGCTATGATTTCGTTGAAACCTCTATTTCATTATAATGTCTGAACTTTGCCATTATGTACGAAATACAATGTTATTAAAATATCCGCCTCTGGATTGGTTGCAACAGCAAATCCTTTTGAGGTTCCTCCAGCATCATTGTCGAAAAAATACGGCCCACTCCAAACCATAACACGCACCAAACAATCCCTTTTTTCGCATACAATGATTTTTCCACAATCATTTCTGGGTTCTCTGATCCTCATATAAGACATTTTTGCTTGTTGATGTAACCACCGAGCGAGAAATGAGCTTCATTGCTGAAGAAAATTGTATTCGAAAAATCAACATTAAAAGCCTGCTGCTGTAGCACCCAATCAGCATATCTACGGCGTTGTGAATGGTCAGCCGGCTTTAATTGTAGCGTAAGATAGGCCCAATTGCTGAGAACGCCGTGAAATCGACAAATTCTGATTATACGCCTCATTTTCACTAACAGAAGCGACAGTTTTGGTAAAGTGTACATTGCGTTGATGCACAGGCCTGACCACTTCTGTAACCCTTCCAGTCTCTTCAAATTTCTTTATAAACTTGCATTTGAATCACGACTTTTATAGTAAGTTTTAAGTATTTTTATGCGTTCTTCGTTTGCATCAATTCATATTCGTAAATAGCAAACCTTTTACTAAATGTATAACGCTTCAGATGACAGGCTTTCCCAGGCCTGTCCACTAAATGGATAATCTCTTACATAAGAAAGACAGGTTACAGTTACAGGTTTTTTTTTTTTTTGTTTTTTTTTTGTTCATTTCGTTTCTTTGATTTGATTTTTTAATCGTAGTTTTTTTAAAAATCGAATCAAACGCTCAAATTTGCATCGAATATTAAAATTTTTTATTGGAGACGATAAATTGGTCTTTGCCATTTAATTAAAAATAATTTTATGTAAATGTTCGTCTCAAAATGTCCATTCGGAAGGTCCAATTTTTCGTCACTTTTTCGAGCATTTCGGTCTGTATTTCACGAATAACGCGTATTATGTTATTCTGTAAGGCTTCAATAGTATTCGGCTTGTCCACGTAGACTAACGACTTGACATAACCCCACAAGAAATAATCAAGAGGCGTTAAATCGCAAGATCTTGGGGGGCCAAATCGAAAGATAAGCTGCTCGCCAAATTTATCCCTCAACGTATCCATTGTAATTCATGTATGGCATGTGGTTGTTCTTCTCTCCAGATGCGACAGTTTTGCTTGTTTACGTATCCAAATTGTTTATTCAGCAGGCCGATTATGACGAACATAAAATGGTAATAAATTTCAACGATTTGCAATCGTTTGGACGCCATTACTAACCAGTACTGCCAACCTGAAAAACTTAAATCTTAAAAAATCACCCTATTGAAATGCCCATTAACCTTGAGGCGAGTCACTCAGACAAAATTGTGAATGCAATTTCTGAGATATCGTTGTAATTTTTTTACTAAATGGTATAGCAAAGACAACTTTTTTCGCGTAAATTTCATCTATGAATTTTTAATGGATATTGTTTTTTGAGTATTGTATGATAACAGATATTACTGTGAACCGCGGCTCAATAATACAGCCCTCTCTCGGCAAACAAAAATTCAACTGTACCGGATGTTGGTTTTACCAGTCTTGTTGTGTGGCACAGAATCCCGAGTTATGACACAGAATGAGTTAGTATTGGGAATCTTCGAGAGGAAAATACTCCGCAAAATATATAGACCCAGCATCGTTAACGAAGAGTATTGGCGTTGCATGAACAATGAACTGTATGAGCTATATTTGGTGGTCCCAAAACTGGCCGAACTAAAGCCGAGCTGGATTCTATTCTGGAGGAGCCTGCTTCTTCGTCTGTGACTGTAAAATATTGGGTAGCAGAGTTTAAACGGGGCCGTACGAGCTGCCAAGGCAAACACCGTAGTGGCCGACCAATTGAGCTGTTCACGCCCGAGACGTCAAGAAAGTTATTCTAACTTATTGCGGCGTTTAGGTAATGACAGTGTGAAAAGAAGGCCACATTTAGCGAAAAAGAAAGTGTTGTTTCATTAAGACAATAGTAAGGTTTACACATCCACAATTGCGATGGCCAAAATTAATAAATTAAAGTTTGAATTGCTTCATCACGCACCTTATTCGCCAGATTTAGCTCCCTCGGACTATTTTCCATCTCCACACTTGAAAAAATATAAAGGATAAGATGTCGAGTTTGCTGTTGATGGCTATTTTAAGGAATTTGACAGTTCTTACTATAAACAAGGTAAAAAAAGCTATTGCATATCGCGGGAAAAATTGTGTCGAGCTAAAAGGAGGTTATGTTAACAAATAAAGAAAAATTTTCTCAACTATTTTGTGTCTTCTTTGTTAGTTAGTTTTGAGATCTCCCTCGTACCGACATCAACGTGTTCACACATCTCAATGTACAGCAAATGCAAATGTACCACCATGAAAAGTTTTCGACAGCGAACTCGATGGACGGCGCAAAAATGTCAACCAAAACTGCGTGGGAAGGACCAGGCCTTCGAAGTACTATCGAATGTTGGCATCACTAATTGGAGAAGAAGCGCAGAGGACTGAAGTGATTGCTATTATTTTTTACGTCTATTCTGGTCACCATCTAAGGAGAAGAATTGTTTTTTGACAGCTGCTCAAATGGAAATGAGGTTCAAGAAATCATCAAAAATGATGCAAAACTTCAGAGATTTGAAACTTCCAATTTGCAATTTTGTAATATTTTTTCTGCATATTAAATATATCTGATTTTACAGTTAGGCCCATCTCTGTTTTGAGATATTAGGCATTTTTCAAAAAATCACTATTTTGAAATTGCGCCTAGACGGCAATATGGCTCCTAAAAGACATAAATAATAACAACAAAAAATGTGTTATTACTAATATGAAGGTTTTGCATTGGAGCAACCAAACATCTTTCCTAGGGTAATTTGGTGGGCTGAGTTCGAATCTTTAATTGTTTTTTTTCTCATTGCGTCAAGTTTTCGAGATACAAAAAATGTTTTCATTCGTTTTTTATATCAAAAATCATTAGTTTATTTAAAAATCAATGAAATTTCAAAAATGAATGGCGTTATTTGAACGTCGTTTGTATTTTATTGCTCCGGTTTTACCCATTATAGTCCAGCAGTAGTCTCCCTTCATGATTTTGTTCCAAAATCCTCGACAATTTTTTTTAAAATGTCATTAAGTCTTGATGAGCACTCTCCCCTTGTTCGTCGCTGACCGCTCCTAAGTTTTGTAGAAAAAAACTCGTGATAATTTTTCAATAATTGTCTGCAATTTTCACTCTTATTATTTTCAAGAAAAAAAAACTGTTCACGATGCTCTTGAAAGATTTACAGCTTGCATATTCTTTCTCCAATAAACATTGTAAAAGATTGTCATCAATCAATAGCTTCCTGATCTGAGGGCCCCAACAATATGCCTTCTTTGATTTTAGCGTATGAAATTTTGTAAAAACCCGCAAACGAATATTTAAATGCTGCACCATCTCTGTCCAGAGCCTTGACAAAGTTCTTAAATTGTATGTGCAGGCGCGGAAGAAGAATGCCAATGGGATCAATTAATGATTTATTTGAAATGTTTAGGTTCTCTGGTGAATACTCAGTTCTTTTTGCCACTTTGTTCTGACGCAGTGATGACGTATAGCGCGACTATCCCATAGACAAAGGAAACAACAGCAGTATTGCCAGTATACAATAAAAAATGAACAAGACCTGATAGCACAATTTTTATGCCAGATTAGAATTCAGCGCTTCCAGATTAGTTAACTAGTTTTTTTTCTCCAAATTTGTGGACCAGTGTAATTAGAGATATTATGTAGCTTATCAAAAATCGCTGTTGTGAACTTCGTCGAATTTTGGAATATAAATTGGGTATAAATATGCAACAGAATAAGAACATTATGAATAACGAATAAACTTGATTTGGTCCCACAACCAATTAAGTCGTTTTTGGTTGTGACCACAACTATCGTTACTACTGTAGTAGTCTTGCAATTGAATCCTTTTGTTAGCAAATACATATTTTTACGAGAAAATTTTACTAGAGAGAGAGAGAACAATTTCAATAAAATCTTTATAACAAGGGTTATCAAAATTCTTGTCGTCAAAATTTTCTTAAAATTTGTAAGGCAGTGTAATGGAAATGTCTACATATCTTTTTACCGCACCCATAACATTCCAATTGCATTAAGTGTCTTAAAGAGATACCCATGTATCTTTATGTAATTATTCAATTAAATGCAGAATGTATGAAATAATATAACGGTTATGATAAGAATCCTTTTTTATTTGTATTTAATTAACTGGAAAAATAAACGTAGTGGGAGTGAAGTATGAAGAGTTCCCATTTCAAAAACATATATTTTTTAGAGTGGTTGTGCATTCTTCCTGTTGAATATTTCTTCTAAAGTAATTATAATATGGTATTTAATCGTACAAATAATCTGCATTCTGTTTATTGTAATTTTTTCACTACATTCCTGTTTTTCCATCTTTATTTATAGCCGCCAGGGTTTGAATTTTCATTCATATAGAAAGGATATCAAATGTGATTAAAAAAAAAAGTAAAATAAAAATAATGAAAATAAAAATATTCATTCCACACCCACAATAGTTTTCCTTTTCTTGTGATATTGCAGTGGTCTGTCTTTTGCTCATAATATTTTGTTTGCAAGATGTTTTCGCAAAGATTTCATTTCGCTTCAAATTAAATCAAAAACAAAGTAATTAGTACGTAACGTATTAAAATACGAAAAAAGAGGATTAAATATGTGATAATTTTAAGCCTTCCGATCGCCAGTAAATAGCAAAGCGCCGCACTTTGAACCTTAAATTACATTCTAAATGTTTTCATATTTTCGTAAAATAGAAGAGTACTGACAATCTTAATATTTTTTGTGCTTATATGAATAAATTGCGTTTATTTACATGAGTCTCGCCGTAAGGCTTTACTCATGGTGTGCCATCACACATAGGACGGTTTTCTCTTTTTCTTTCCCTTGGTATCTTTCTTGTCTTTTTTTGCGACAGCCAGCCCCTCTTTGGCTTACTCAAGCTAATCCCGAAAGGATTAGTCGAAGTACCTTTGAAGCAAGACCCCTTGGAAAATTTCCTCAGGGCTTGCTTCCTCTCTCAGCCAAAGTACCTTTGAATGTTCCTGGGGTCCCTGGTCTCCCGTGCTACCAGAAGAAAATAACCCTCTGGTCAGGGTTTTGTAGACAAAGGCTGCTCCAGTTTTGCTATATCACACCTCGCATGGAACTGGTCGTCCATCATATACGCCATAAATTTTCAACGTCCGACGAGAAATATCGACACAACAGTAAATGTCATGCTCTTCTAGCCTATTTTACCATATCTCTCTTCAAAAGACCTCCATGGTAGTACGACTATACAACAGAAAAGAAAAATCTTTCGATATCTCTCAACGGCTTCTTTATGGTCGTTCCTGTTGTTAGGGGTGTGCTTATATGAAGTATAATTGTTAAAAATTCTTCGATTTATTTTTTTTTTTTATTTACAAATATTGAAGTTGATTTTTCGACTTGCCGACTTTTTGAAATACAGGGTGGCGCAATAGAACGTGCATATTGCATCATTTTTTTAAAGCGTTTTGAAGAGACCGGTTCAACATTTAAACCACAAGCAAATGGTCGCCCAAGAACATCTAGGACCGAAGACAATGTTGAGAGAGTTATGGAGTCAGTACGAGGAAATCCACAAATGTCGACTCGCAAGAGATCGTCTGTCTTACAAATATCGCGACGAAGTTTGCAACGAATTTTAACATTGGATCTTAAACTGCTACCTGGAGCTACCTGTCACAGATCAAATGACTCCATGGCCGTGGTGAAGCAGATGTTCCCTGGCAGACTAATTTCGAAAAGAGGTGATATCCCATGGCCCCCACGTAGTCCAGACTTGACGCCTCTTGACTTTTTTTTTTGTGAGAATACCTCAAACACAAAGTCTACAGTAATAATCCAAGAAACATCGTTCAGCTCAAGGAGAATATCCGTGGTGAAATGGCAGCCATTACACCAGTATTACTGAAGAAAGTTTTCAATAATTTTCGTTTGCGGTTAGAGGAGTGCCGTCGTAGAGAGGGTCACCATTTAGATGATGTTATTTTTAAAAAATAAACTCCATTTATTACTCTACAATGCCTTGGATTTATTTTAACCATACCTTTTGTATTTATTTTTTAATCTATTTTTTAAATATGCACGTTCTATTGCGCCACTCTGTATAAGGTGTGAGAGAGAGTAATTTTCTGTATTGTGCCTAATACTGAAGGTTTTACTTAGATCATAGTCATATGGTATAATATCATAGTTAGAATGATCTGATTTAGATCAAATATACACTCTTGTGTTTGATAACTTGTTGGCATTTTAAAGACAATTCCATTATGCTTCTTTCACATAAAGCCTAATTCCTTTTCGAAAACAGTTGAAAGAGACAATTTTTACAGGAATCTCATAAAGTAAATTCTTCACCAACAAAACCATTTGACATAAATAGCAATATATAGCAATGAGTTGATGGGCAATTTGGACTATAATGTAGATTCCTAGAAACCTCCCAACCAAGACCCTGGCAATTTCGGCAAATTTTTATCAATATATGTGATTTGGCTTTGAACTCCATCCCTAGTGGTCAAAGCTGGAAGCTTTCAAGCGATTGCTTCCTTTAAACCAACCATTTGTTTGACAGCATAGATCCGAACTAAAAGTCTGGCTGTAGGGGAACAGATCACAGTAGATAATTCGCTGCTAATATCATCAAACATGACATGTGTTCAAAAAAGAGAAGAATTTTCGTTTTTCTCAAAAAATATTTATTTATTCATCTATTCCTGTTTTATCTCTTTCAAGGTAGTCCCCCTCAGATATAATACAGTTGTGCCAGCGTTTTTTCCAAACCTCGAAGCAGTTCTGATATTCAGTTTTTGGTATGTCCTTGAGCTCTCTCAGCGATTCAGTTTTTATCTCCTCAATCATAGCAAAACGCCACCCTTTCATTGGTCTTGCAAACAGAAAAAAGTCGTAGGGGGACAAAGTGAATACGGTGGCTGAGGTGTTGTTTTTGGCCAAATAATCTCTCACAAGCGAAGACGAGTGAATAATAATAATTCATGCTGCAAAAGCTGTGAAATTTTTTTTCACAATTTCGGGAGTTTTTTTCGTATTGCTTCACGGAAACTGTGCATTACTTCAATGTAAGACTCTTTATTCACCGTACGAATTTGTGGTAAGAACTCGTGATGCACTACGCCATGGTAATCGAAGAAAACAGTGAGAAGAACCTGAGATTTGATCGAATTTGGCGTGCTTTTTTTGGTCTTGGATCTCCTGGACTCTTCCATTGGGACGATTGGGCTTTGGCTTCGATGTTATAACCATATACCCATAATTGGTCAATAGTTATGAACCTTTGAAGCAAATCTGGATCATCGTTGACGTCATTCAACGATGCTCATGCGACGTTGTTTTTGGTCAAAATTCAGCAATTTTGGAACGAATATCGCTGCTATACGCTTCTTGCTTAAAATTTCCGAAAAGATTGCATGGCATAAGCCAACCAATATGCCGACATCCTTAGCAACTTATCTAATTGTGATTCGACGATTATCCATAACAATTTTCTTTACTTTCTCAATATTTTCACCGGTTGTTGATGTGCTGGGGCCACTGTCAACATTTCAAGTGTTTTTGAGCACTTAATTCCAGTTTTTACACAAAATTTGATGCAACTTCTTTGATCTATTTTTTTCGATAGCAGAAAATAGCCGAACACGCAAAACACTTGTCTTGTTTATGCCTCCCACAAACAAATTATACATACTTTATGGATAAAACCGTCAACACATCGTTGAGATGAATGTACCAACATAAAAAAAAGATTAATAATCGAAAGTCGAATGTACGTAGCCCGCGAAATTTTAAAATACACCCTTTTTTTACCACACCTCGTACACAGCAAACCCTTCACGACCATCAATCCTGCTTTGCCACCATTTACGCCGGCTCACAGAAATTTGTGTTTGATTTTGTGGTACGAGAACGGTTGGCAAAAATGTTCCTTATTTTTCAACATAATCCCCATTTAGATCGATACACTTTTTCCAGCGATATTCAATAGCTTCTATACCATGTTTATAGTAAGAATTGCCAAAGTCCAAAAAAATAGTTGTCAACCGCAGACTCCAGCTATTCATTGTTGGTAAAACCAGCGTTGCCAGCGAACCATTTTCTCAAATTTGATAATTGAAAATAGTCTGAGGGAGCTAAATCTGGTGAATAAGGTGCGTGATGAAGCAATTTTTACTTTAATTCATTAATTTTGTTCATCACAATAGTGAATGTGTTAACTGAAGCATTGTCTTGATGAAACAACACTTTCTTTTTCGCCAAATACGGTCTTTTTCTATAATTTCATCACCTAAACGCTGCAATAAATTTGCAAAATACTCGCCGTTGTTGGTTTTTCCTTTCTGAAGATAATCAACAAAACCAATTCCATGTGCATCCCAAACGGACGCCATAACCTTTTCTACAGATGGAACTATCTTCGCCTTCTTTGCACATGATTCTTCCATTCCAGTTCACTGCTTTGACTATTCCTTTGTCTCAGATGTGAAGTGGGGCACCTATGTATGTCTCATTCGTGGTTATAAATCGATGAAAAAATTTGGTTTTGTTGCAGTGAAACATCGCCAAACGCTGTACTACTGTTTTTGATGTATTGATAGCAAGCGCGGCACCCATCTTGCATCTTGAAGTTGGGGACCCTTGTCTCATCCATGGTTATAAATCGATGAAAAAAATTCGGCTTTATTGCGATGAAGCATCGTCAAACGCTCTACTACAGTTTTTGCTCTATTGAAAGCAAGCGCGGCACCCATCTTGTGAACAGCTTTCTCATTTTCAAATCTTCGGTCAATATATGAAATGCCTATCATTTCAGCAAGTTCACACACTTTCAGACGATGATCATCCAATACCATTTTGTGGATTTTCTTAACAGTGTCTGACGTGGACATATTAATTGGTCAACTTCTACGGTGTTCATCTTGGCAGCTCGTACGGCCTCATTTAAACTCTGCTACCCAATGTTTTACAGTCGTAAACGAGTAGAGTCTAACTTGACCTTAATATTCGTTGGACTGAGAGCTTTCAAATGGAAATATTGAATTACATAACTATGACCAATTTTCTCATGTTTACAAAATCACCGAGATTGTTTGCTTTTGATGACTCAAATAAAAGTATTAAACAACGTGGCGCTTTCACCGAAAATGATTTGTTGAAACTACTGGCGCTATCTGCATGTCAGGTAGACTAGATTTAGAATCGCCCTCGTAAGTGACCCAGTTTTCATCACCAGTTATCATCCGCTTTAGAAATAGGTCGATTTTATCTTGATTCAGCAAATATATGCGAATGGAAATTGGGTTGTTTTGTCAATTCGTGCTGCTTTTTGTATTCGGATTTACTAAAGTAGTTCTACAGGTTTTCTTTGTTGCAATGCTTAGCTTCGTGCCAATCAGCAAAGCGTTTATTTACATGACTGTCAGACTTGGCGACAAAATTGCCATAGCTAAATCGACGAAGGTAAAATTTTGCATGATTGGCTGTTACAGTTTCAGGATCACAATCATTATACACATTTTTAGAGGCCTGGCAAGCGGTTTCATTTCATTAATCGTGGAAAACCTGTAAAATATGACGTATTTTGCCTTTGTTGGTGTGAATCTTTGATGGGCGCTCAAATAACGCTGAGTGTGGATAGTTTTCTATCAGTGTAAAATTTTTCTAATGCCATATAGCATCTCCCAACCGCAGTCATACGACGGGAGTTACAGATAGCTAAAGTAATGTAATGGATTTCTTCTCAATTACATAATTTTGCTTATTGAGTTTTTATAATTATCTGGTTTTCATAACTGTCGCTTCTAAAGGATGTCCCAACAAGAACGCAAGATTTAAATTTTAAATAAAACACAGAAATTTAAAAAAAAATCGTGAAACTTTATTATATCGTAAAGTAGACAGGATGAGATTATGAATGGAACAACACATCGGGCAGATGGCCGCCGCGGCTTTGCTGGCACACACGCGATCTTTTAATGAAATTTTCAATGACCGTTTTGCATAAATGCTGCGGTATTTCATTAATGCAGCGTTCAATTTCCTTTTTTAAGATTTGAGTCGTCGTCGGCTTATTCGCGTATACCATCGACCAGAAAACCCCAAAGAAAAAAGTGTAAAGGCGGCCAATTGTGGTCTCCAAAACGCAAAATAACACGACCGGGAAAGGACTGATGCAGCAATTGAATTGTTTCTCTGGCTGTATGACATGTGGCGCCGTCTTGTTGAGACCACATGCTCTCCACATTCATTTCTTCAATTATAGGCACGAAAAAACTGGTTATCATTTCACGATACCGAATACCATTGACTGTTTGCGCTTGACATGCCTCATTTTCATAAAAAAAGGTCCAATGATTCCTCCAGCCCAAAATCCACACCACACAGTGACACGTTGAGGATGCATTTGCTTCTCGTGTATCACTCGAGAATTTTCCTCACCCCAAATGCGACAATTCTGTCTATTGACGAAGCCATCAAGATGGAAATGAGCCTCGCCACTGAAGATGATTTTATCGGCAAAATCAGCATTTTCATGTTGTCTCTCCAATATCCAATTAACGAACTCCCTTCGCTGTCCATGGTCAGCTGGCTTCAGTTCCGGAGTCAACTGAACTTTGTATGCATGAAGATGCAAATCTTTCGTCAAAATTCGCTGCATAGTGGATTTGGAGACACCAATTTGCTGAGCTCGATGTCGAATTGAGTTGGCTGGAGTTTGAGCGACATCATCACGTACAGCTGCGACATTTTCGGTCGACCGATCTGGTCGAAGGCGCGTTGTTGTCTTTACATCACTAACAGACCCAGTTTTGGCAAATTTATCCATTAATCTCTTTATAGTTGACTCTTTTGGAGCATTATTGTGACCCCATATTGATTGCAATTTGCGAACTGTAGCTGCAAAACTTTCACCATTTTCGTAAAACTATTTCACAATGTGAATGCGTTGTTTATTCGTGTAGCGCTCCATTTTTATTAACCTCGTACCTTCTACTAGCAAACAATAACATTTGTTCAAATGTCAAGTAATGGACACTTCGAGTGGCGCCAAATTTAAATCTTACGTTCTTGTTGGGACACCCTTTATAACAATAAAAAAATGGAAATACTTGAGCGTTACTTTCGTTATATAGTCTTGTGCACAGAGAATGTGAGAATTCAAATATTCAAAATTTTACATGTATTGTAGCAATCATTACAATAAATTTATCTTTTGCCCACAATTTCCTTTTTTCTCGAACTTGATAGACTTTAATTAAGAATTAGAAATATAAATCTATAGCCAAGTGTCAGCTACAAAACAAACTAATTTTCTATTTCAATTACTTTCATTGCAGATTTGTATTCACCACAAAAAAAATGGAAAATTTCAACAGAATAACAAATAAAGTCTTGGCAAGGAATCAGAGCTTTAGTTTTCCATTTTTTGTTTTTTACAAATATTTCGGTTTAATGAAATGTCACAAAAATTTATAAGCTCCAAATGCAAGACACAAAAAATAAACCAAAAATTTACTAAAAAGATAAGCCCAAAAAGAAGAATTTATTTGGATATAAAAGATAATGAAAACAAATGTATACCCACTAGTGTGTAGATGAAACAAAATGGAATGGCAGAAACCGGAGCAAAAAACACAAAAACAAAAATATTGGTGAAAAAAGTTTTAAATGAAATAATAAATTGCTAACAAAATGCAATGCTCGACAACAGCAATAGCAACTGGAACAATTAAAATGTACAATAAAGCCAACAACAACAACAGCAGCAGCAGCAGCAATTGTATCTCGTATCTCAACTGTAGTCAAAATGGCTAATACAAAACAGCCCGAAAATCTAACACTAAAACAGAATCCAGAACTACGAATTCATATGAGGATAAATATGAAATCAACTAATAAAAAAAATAAACAAAAATAGTACCAACAGATATCATATAGAAAAAAAAATACAAAATTATACAAAAACAACAAAGCAAAACAAATCATACAGAATTTCCTGAAACACACGCACACACAATTACAGAGATGAACTAATACCAGTGTCTACTACACACAGACTAACAAAGATAGCATACAAAAAATACTAAAACAAAAGATAGTTATCACCGCTAATCTGTGTGTGTGTGTGTGTGTGAATGTATGACTACTTGCATATGCGCCCGTGTGTGTATATGTGTGCGTGTGTGTGTGTGTGAACTAAACAAATTCACAGCAAGGCTGGCAGTTAACAGTGCAAAAATCCCGTCTATCAAAATTCAATGTAACTCTACCCACCACCCACCGACTCACATGGCAGCAAAACAAACCAGGATATAAAATATCTCTTTGTGTTGAAACAAAAACAAATAAATTGTGGGCAACGGCGAATACTATACACAGTTTATATAATATTTTATTTATTTGTAAGCATTTATAACGTGCAACAAATCGTCCTTCGTTATCTTTGCAACAATTGTAACAATTGCTGCATCACTTTGTCAAGGATCCAGTTAGTCGCAGTAGCGGCGTAACCACAATAGGAAAACGATAGCAGCAGCAACTTCAGTACCAGCACCACCACCACCATCATCAACAACTCCCCCTTAATCTGTAAAAATGGCTCTGCGTTTATCAGCGAAATATAAGAATAGTTTAGGACTTATCATTTATGGTTTTGCCGGTCTTCTGCTGTTGTCCCTGGCAACGCCGCTAACATTGGCTGGGCGATTATTTGGTAAGTCGAATAAATTCAACTATTTAGTATATTTAGAAGTTTCTCGCAAACTTTTTTTTTACATTCCTTTAATTAATTCTTGTTTTGTTCATTCAATGGACACTTAAATTTCATACAGATTACCGGTTAATAATGAGTGGATGCTTAAAAATAAAATTGCTTAAAATAATAAAATCTTATCGAATATATAGGGTGATGTTTTAATTGTAGTTTTTTTTTTAAATCGAACAAAACACTCAAATTTGCATAAGTTGGTCTTTGGCATTTAATTTTCGAAGGTAATTTCATGTAAAAAAATGTCCATGTTCAGAAGGTCCAATTTTTCGTCACTTTTTCGAGCATTTCGGCCTGTATTCCACTAATAACGCATGTTATGTTATCCTGTAAGGCCTCAACAGTGTTCGGCTTGTCCACATAAACTAACGACTTGACAAAACCTTACATGAAATAATCAAGAGGAGTTAAATCGCAAAATCTTTGGGGCCAACTCATAGGACCAACTCGAGAGATAAGTTGCTCACCAAATTCATCCCTCAACACATCCATGGTTTCACCAGCAGTGTGGCGTGTTGCAATGTCCTGATGAAACCACATGTCAACCAAGTTCAACTCAGCCAATTCGGGCAAATAAAATTCCTTGTGGTTGAGTAACACATGCCCAATTGCTGAGAACGGCGACGAATTAACATTTCACGATCGTCATTAACACTGGACGCTACGGCTGCAATATTTTCTTCGGTACGCACTTTACGCATGCGAGATAAGCCACTACCAAGACCACCGCCCCGCCAGTGCGCAGAAAGTTGCCAATATCACCGGTATTGGAAGAGGAATCAACAAAGTAATTTTGGTGGGAAATTTGGAGATAACAGCACGAATTGTTGATTCAGCAGGTAGTTTATGAGGACCATATAATGGTCGTATCAAACGATGCACAATTGCCACAGAGCACGAATTTTAATAATAAATTTCAACGATTTGCAATCGCTGCTTGTTTGTTAGTCTTTCCATGATGAAATGGCAGAGTATGCTGACAGATGACTTTGACAGATGACGTTTGGACGCCATTACGAAACAGTGCTGCCAACCAGAAAATTTTAAATCTAAAAAAATCACCCTATATAATACAATAAACGCAAGAAATCTAATCGCAAGAGGAGTCGAGTCTGGACTAAGTGGAGGCCATGGAATATCACCTCTATTCGAAATCAGTCTGCCAGGGAACGTCTGCTTCACCACCGCCATGGAGTCATTTGATGTGTGACAGGTAGCTCCATCTTGTTGGAACCAATTTCTGGAATTCACTATTCTTTAACTTTCAATTTCTGGAGCCAAAAATCCGTCCAACATCTCAACGTAGAGTTCCGTATTAACCGTGATGTTTTGGCCCCGCGCATTTTCGAAGAAAAAAGGACCAATTATTCCTTTGCCAGAGATTGCTGCCCATACTGTCACTTTAGGACTATGCAATGGTTTCTGGTGTTTGATTTTGGGATTTTCACTGTTCCATGGATGACAAATTTGACGGTTTACGAACCCATTCATAAGGAAATGAGCCTCGTCAGAGAAAAGAATATTGTCAAAATTGGAAAATCGATTAAGCATTTCATTAGCAAATGCGAGCCTTGCTATGAAGTCAGACTCTTTCAATTCTTGTGTTAATTGCAGCTTATATGGATGCAGTTTAAGATCCAATGTTAAAATTCGTTGCAAACTTCGTCGCGATAATTGTAAGACAGACGATCTCTTGCGAGTCGACATTTGTGGATTTCCTCGTATTGACTCCATAACTCTCTCAACATTGTCTTCGGTCCTAGATGTTCTTGGGCGACCATTTGCTTGTGGTTTAAATGTTGAACCGGTCTCTTCAAAACGCTTTACCCATATTTTAATTAAATTAGCACTCGGAGCTTCACTAATTCGCGTAGTCCATATTCAGCACAATATAGTCGCCTAAAAGCAATATATGAACGAGAGTTCTCGTGATTCATAGCGACTAAAACTCCATGAGCCCGCCAACCCAACGATGGGCGCCTACCCCGCCCGCGCCTTTTCTACCCGGCAAAAAAAAATGATGCAATATGCACGTTCTATTGCGCCACCCTGTACAATAAACGCAAGAAATCCAGTCGCATTCCAGTTGTTTGCAAAAAATGGTAAAAAAATGCAGGACATACACAGAAGAGAATCCAAGTTTTCAGAAAAAACATTCCTTGGACGCTGTAACTTACAGGTTGTCGGTTACAAAAACTCTTACATCAACACAATTTTCATGCAACTTAAAATTTTTGAAATCCATACCGTAACTCAGAATGTCTCAAAAGAAAGTTTATAAAGGGTGATTTTTTAGCAACTTTCTTTTTGGCAACACTGTTTTTGACATTTCAGCTATTTTCGTGTGGCATGTTACTGTTAAATATGTTCAGTTTGGTCTATAATTTAAGCATGAATCGACTTATAAACGAATTTTATTATCAAAACTCATGCCCGGTTAAGAAATCACTTCTTTTATTTTATGGTCAGTTTGGGCGACCTTCTGAGGCAGCTATTCGAAATCTTGTGACTAAGTTTCGTACCAAATTTACATTATTGGACATAAAACCACCAACGAACAGACGAAGATACCGCAGCTCTATCCCCCAGTGTTGTTAATGACCGTGAATTATCGATTCGGGGCCGTCCGCAGCAACTGAATCTCTGTTATTCCACTGCGTGGAAAATTTTGCGGAAGGATATGGGTGTACAGCTTTTTAAAATACTGCTGGTGCAAGAAATAAAGCCACACGACCTATCGTAACGGCTAACTTTGACGAATGAGCGCTGGCAAAGTTGAATGAAAATCCACTTTTTTATCGGATAATTGTGTTCGGCGACGAAGCTCATTTTTGGATGAATGGATACGTTAACAAGCAAAATTGCCGTATTTGGTGTGAAGAGCAACCAGAAGTATTGCAAGAATAGCCAATGCATCCCGAAGAATGCACTATTTAGTGCAGATTTTGAGCCGGTGGCATCATTGGGCCGTACTTTTTCAAAGACGACGAAGGCAGCAACGTTACTGTAAATGGCGAACGCTATCGTGCGATGATAATAATTTTTTTTTTTTGCTAAAAAAGTAAGAGCTGGTCTTGGCTAACATGTGGTTTCAGCAAAACCGGGCCATATGCTACACAGCAAGCGAACCAATGGCCCAATTGAAAAGCGAGTTCGGTGAACAGTTTATTTCACGCTTGGAGCCGGTTAATTGACCGCTTAGATCGTGCGATTTAACGCCTTTAGACTATTTTTTTTGACTATATTTTTGGCTATGTTAAGGCTCATGTCTATAAAGACAAGCCCGCAACGGTTGACGCACTGTAAGCCAATGTTGCAAAAGTTATACGTGAGATACCGCCCGACATATTGGGGAACGTATGCGCATAATTGGACCCAGCGTATAAACCATTTGAGGCGTAGGCGCGGTCAACATGCACATGAAATCATCTTTGAACATTGATTGTCCAAACGACTCAAATAAAGATTTCATACATGTCTCTAAATTTGATGTGTTCTTTGTTTTTTTAAATAAAATACGAAAGTTTTTAAAAAATCAAACCTTATTTAGTGGATCGATTTAAAAAAAGTATGCCTTTTATCAAAAAAGCATTATTACTTAAGAATTTATTTCTTAAAAATAATATCGTCCAAAAGTAAACTCTCGCGTTCGCACCACTCACTTAAGACCACTCATTTCTTATTTATCTGTTCAAATAGATGGCTGACATGGCCGCCAAATGCGTCAGGGAAGTCAGTTTACTGAAATAGATCTGAGATAACTCCGCAGGGAAAAGTTCATAAAGGCTAACATTAGGACTTCATATTTATGCCACCGCTATACTGGAGAAAAAAATTATTCGCCAGATTTAGCAGACTCTACCACTGCATGGTTGGCAAATCATTTTCTATTTTCAAACTTGAAAAAATGACTCGGTGGTAAAAGATTTGCTAACTGTAAAGAGGTGGACTCTGCCAAATTTGGCGAATAAGGTTTGTGGTGAAGAAATTTGAACTCTTATTCATTAATTTTGGACATCGCAATAGTGGATGTGGGCATTGTGTTGATTTTCATCAGCAACTGTTGTTTCCAACACTTTTTTCTTAGCCAATTACGGCCTTTTTTCCATAATTTTATTACCTAAACGCTGTAATAAATTAGCGTAATATTAGCGTTATTATTTTCTGAAGGTAATCAATAAATATAGGTATAATCCCAGGAGCATCGCAAGAAACAGACGTCATTACTTTGCCTGCAGGTGGAACCGTCTTCGCCTTCTTTGGACACTATTCTCCCATTCCAGTCCACTGTACTGACTGTTCCTTTGTCTCAGGTGTGAAGTGGTGGATCCATGTCTCATCCATGGTTATAAATCGATGAAAAAATTCGGCTTTGCTGCAGTGAAACATCGCCAAAAGCTCAACGACTATTTTTGCTCTATTGAAAACAAGCGCGGCACCCATATTGGATCTTGAAGTTGGGGACCCTTGTCTCATCCATGGTTATAAATTAACTCAAAAATTCGGCTTTACTGCGGTAAAACATTGCCAAACACTCTATTCAAACTTCTTCACGACGCAGTTTTTCTCGCAGCTTTCTCATTTGCTATTGCGCTAAAACATCGCAAAACACTCTTCTGAAACATTTGCACGGCGCTGTTTTTGCTTCATGGAAAGCCAGCGCAGCACCCATCTTGTATCTTAAAGTGGGGACCCTTGTCTCATCCATGGTTGTAAATCGATGAATAAAATTCGGCTTTATTGCGATGAAGCATCGCCAAACACTCTATCGAGTGCACCCTATCTTACGAACAGCTTTCTCATCTTCAAATCTTCGTTCAATGTACGATGTATAGCACTTTCTGAAATGTCTATCATTTCAGCCAGCTCATGCACTTTCAGCTGACGATCTTCCAATACCTTTTTGTGGATTTTCTTAACCGTGTCTGCTGCGAACACCTCAATTGGTCGAACACTACGGTGTTCGCCTTGGCAGCTCGTTCGGCTTCATTTACAGTCTGCTATCTAATATTTTACAGTCATAAACGAAGGAGCAGACTGACCCAGAATAGAATCTGGCTTGGCTTTAGTATTTTTTGGACTGAGACCTTTCAAATGGAAATCTTAAGTAATATTACGGTGATCATTTTTTGCCATGTTTACAAATTCCCTGAGATCGTTTATTTTTAATGGCTCAGATAAAAGTACTAACCAACAGGGTGCCTTGAAACTTAAAAAATATACTTTATAAGGTTGCCGCTTTTCTCCCAAATTATTCTTTTGAAGCCACTGGCTCCATCTATATGGCAGATCGGCCGCCTTCTTAACTGCCACTTACACTAAAAACATAACTCGTACCGTATTTGGGTTGAAAACGTACTCAATGTAAGTACGAGTATACCAAATCTACTCGATATTAGTAAATTTTACTTGAAACAAATTTTACTTAAAATTAGTACGCAAACTTCCTTGAATAAGTGAGGAGGTATTTGGAGCGATATGGAAATCAATTTTGCTCAATTTGGATTCGGTTTGACACAAAATGAGTTCACTTTTCTTTGACTGTAACATACGTATCGGATGTGTTGTCTATCTTCATTATTAATCTTAATTTGGAAAGAAAAAGCACAGAGGAATGTCATGAGAAAAAAATATGTCAATGGGAAGACGTATCGGAATAATAAAAGTAAAAGCGAAATTGTATGAGAAATGATAATCAAGAGACATAGTCATTAGCAAATACAATGATTCAGCCATTAATCAGTCAAGTTTTTGTCTTTTTTGTATTCGACATATGAATATTTATCACAAGTTAGTGATGAGCTTAAATTAGATTATTTTCGTTAATGCTTCCAGCGAGTTTTGTGGTACATTCGTTGCTACATTGGCGTCTTGGAAAAAATATTGAACATTTATATCGAACAAATGCCATGAATATTAACGAAATTGTTTGATTAGTAAACAAATTGCTTCCTATCTTATATCGAAATATTCTTTTATTCTCATCAATTAAATTTTTCTCCTATCACAAAAGTATAGGAAATTGGTGAACAAAACATAAAATATTTACTATTCATTCAAATGTATTGTATAGCCTTCAAAGTAGACGCCTTCCGGAATAATATAAATACAACAATCAAAACATTTTTCAAACGCATTTCCAGGAAAAGACTTTAATTCTCTCTCTTCTTTCGTATGTCTTCTATGTATTGAAAGTGCGGCAGTCTCGAGCTGGAAACTTGAATTTTGGGAAGGCAAAACCCAGGAGGGTCATATCAGTTGAATACGGTAGTTTTTCTATGATATTTGTTAAGTTTTTGGCGAAAAATTCATTCACTATTGTAAATTTTTCATATGGTGCTTCATCGTGGTGCAAAATCCTTGAGTTTCCCTTCTCCAAATCTGTTCCTTTTGCTTTCTTAAACGCGTTGGTTGTATATGGCTTATTTACCAGCTAAACTTGTGCCAAGAATGCTAAACTTTTTATCTCTTTTGGCGTAGTTTATTCGATGTTGACTCCGTTGGATGGCGTCAATCGAAACTTGTTGTTCCAGCGAGTACTTTTATCCGATGAAGTTTTTGAAGAAAATTCGTTGTTTTGAAACTAATCGATTGGCAATGCGTTTCATACTGAATAACTAATTTTACATTAATGTGAAACTATGTAGCCAATCGATTCATGGGACACAGAGAGTTCAGCGGCTGTCTCTCTCAAGCTTTAAGTGGCGGTTTTCAGTCATCCTTCATTTGATCGATTTCAACGTTAGTCGAAGACATTAATGACCGACCAGAGCAAGGGAAGTCTTCGATCACATCTTAGTCGCTTTTAAATGCACATATTTGGGATAAAATCGATTCACCGTAAGCCTTTTGGAACATTTTCAGGAATTTATTGCACTAAATGTGATTTTTCTTGTTTAAAAATTTGAAGTAAAGTCCTTTTTTCTTCTATCTTTTTATCCACTGTGACAATCGCAAAAATGGATTTGAAATGAGTACACAAGATCGATGAAGCATTGTTAACAAACTGAATGATAGATGGCGCTCACACTCCACTTCAATATAGACTCTATATTATAGAGGACAGTTGTATTTGCATTAAAACGAAATTTGGTATCGTGGAAGGTATTTCCACATCAACGTCAACTTTATTATTAATTCAAATGTATAAATTTGCTCTATTTATACTAAAATGGCTTATTTTAGGAAATGCCACGATATTTCAGAGAGAACACATATTTACATAATGGGTGCAACAAAGACAAACATATTTACAGAATAGTGTTGTTTATCATAGACTTAATTCTAAAATGTTCTTATTTGCTTAACGAGCGAAAAGGAGATGACAATAGACTATATAATGGGAGCGAGAGGAACAAACATAACTTACTGTCGTAAATGTAATTCTAGAAAAGTCCCACCCACAGATAAAGAAGGAAAGAGATTACATATATCATACTTGAATGTTCTGGGAGCGGTTTGATGATCTTTCTTGAATATGCACTTAGAGAAATTACACTCGCATACTACAGAAAGAAACAATATAAAGGATTGTGTTTGTTTTGCAATCCTTTCAAGCGACCTTTTATGATTGCCAATTCTCTGCAGTTTTTTGAAAGAATGTGCTCATATGGTAAGAATTAAAAAAAAAACTTTCAGTTTATCAAATTAAAAATTATAGTTGCATCGCAGTGTACAGTGTGGCCCCAAATGATCATTTTATTGGCCGACTAGATTTCTCCAGACAAGTTAAGTACTTTGGCGGTCATAAATGGAGTCTTTATATGCAAAACTATCATGTAAAGTGTTGAAAGAAATGATGAAAATTACAATATGCCTCGAATGTGGCGGCATATTTTATTCACGACTTGTTCAGAAAACATTTAAAATCCGGAATAAACTTTATTCATAAGCATATATGATATGACTTTGGAAATTCGAATAAATACTTTTCGCCATTTCACATGATTATTTCTGCCACCCTGTAGACAAATTTATTTCACATTATTGAAGAACGTAGTTGTTTGCGACGAGCTTCTTATTATTTTACATCTGTTTTCTTTACAAATGACTAAGTTAAAATAAAAGGTGATTGCATTTTCCAAAAAAATTATAGCTTCTTCCAATAGGATAAGCGATTTTGCGCTACCCGGTATAAGAAGTTCTTAGCATTGCGTAAGTTATATAGGGTTATCCATTTAGCTTCAAAACCGCCGGTCTGGCAAGACAGTCAGCTGTTAAATACCTGTTATCTGAAATGTTATTTATTTATTGAAATGTGTGCCAATTACGAATAGTTAAAACTTATTATAACAGAGGTGATTCAAACGTAGGCTGCTTTCAATCGAAGAAAATTTTCTTCAGCGATGAAGCTCATTTCTCACTCAGTGGTTACGTCGACAAGCAAAACTGCGGCATATGAGGCTCGGAGAACACAGAAGTGATTGTGGAAAAGCCAAAGTGATTGTTTGGTGCGCATTATGATGTGGATGTGTCAGTGAGACATATTTTTTCTATAATACCTGTCATCTGAAGTGTTATTTATTTATTGAAATGTGTGCATTTACGAATACGATTCGTTTAACAAACGAAGAACGCGTAAAAATAATTAAAACTTACTGTAACCGAGGTGATTCAAACGTGAGCTTTCAATCGAACAACAAATGGATAACCCTGAGTGGACAGAAAAGCAATTTCGGTATGGTTTGCTCAAAGTAAATTTGAAATTTTTCCGTTCAAATATTTAATTTTATTTTAGAACGTAATTACCGTTTCGTCAAATGGCCTTTTGCACTCGTTTAGTCAACCTTTTGAATCTACTTTGGAAGCATAACTGATTTTTTTCCAGCAGTTTATTGGAACAACTTGATTTTTAGGTCCTCATCTACTTTGAAAGATTCTCCATTCAAAATATTGCAAACTGTGGAAGAAATCTACACCAGAAAGAACCGAATCAGATCTGTAAGATGGATTTGAGATCAGCTGCCATTGAAAAGCCAATATTTTTGGGGAGTTTGCAAAACTATGTGATGTCTAGCGTTGTCATGGTGAAAATTCCCACCATTACGAGTTACTAATTCAGGTGCATTTTTCTTTCAATACTCCATTAAGTTTCATCAGCTGCTGATTAAAGATCAGAAACTTTATCGTATCGAAGAACTTGGAAACACTTCAAAGCAAGGGAGTAGTCCTTAAAATCCCACCGAATTTACAATAGGCGCAATGTTTCAGCGCATGATGAAGTTTGAGCGTTTTTATGTCGCACCAGAAACTTTTTCGCTTAACGTTGTTGTAAAGAAACCATTTTTCATTCGCAATGTTAATTATTTTATATGGGATAAAGCAATAAATACCAAGTGCTTATCCACTATATTAAATTGATTTTTTCTAGCTCTCTCGAAATATTGATGGCGATTTAATTCTTCAATTTCTCGGTAACGCGTGGCGCGGGGTGGCGAGGGGATATGTTGTTCGCTGCGCCGCTTCCTGGAAATTTAGTTGCCATGGAGCCGTACACGGGAGTGCAGCGTGCATTTTGTGTCCGAGCGTATTACGAAAACAGTAAATCAGTGATTACTGCACGACGTTTGTATCGGCATGAACACGGTTTACACGATTTAAGTGAAGTTCCAAGCGTCAATGTGATACGAAAATTGATCAGAATGTTCGAAATAACCGGCTCAACAGTACCAATTACGGTTCGTGGTCGCCCAGTTTCTGCAAGATCAGCCGACATTGTGGAGCGTGTTCGTGTTTCAGTTCAGCGAAATCCGCAACATGCTAGCAGACTTTTTGGAGCCAGCTTTGCAAGAACTTCAAGGCAATACCTTCAACAGGATGGGGCCACATGTCATACGGCTAGGGTATCCATACAGCTGCTGAAAAATGTTTTTCCTGGAAAACTCATTTCGAAAAGTGGGGATATTGAATGGCCCCCACGTAGCCCCGATATCTCTCCATGCGATTATTTTCTATGAGGCTACCTCAAATCGGTAGTCTACGAGAATAATCCGACCAATTTAGAGCAGTTGAAGAGGAACATTATTCAGGAAAGTAACAAAATACCGAGAACAACTTTTCAACGAGTTTTCCAAAATTTGCGACTTCGGTTCCAAGAGTGTCAAGCAGCCGAGGGAAGTCATTTGGACAACATTATTTTTCAGTCTTAAAAATTCCCATGCTTCTACTTTTTAAAAATACAAATATATATTTTTTATGTTTCGTAGTTTTTTTTTAATTGAATATTTAAACCGCCAACACCCTTATGGCCCACCCTGTAGTTTTCAGTGGTCAGGAGTGACACTTTTTACTTCTTTTTAAACTTTTCAAATAGAAACATGTCTAACCGATTCGCCAACGGTCATGATTTCGTATTCAACCAGCCCATTCGATCAATCACTGCAGTAGTTATCTTTGAGCGTTACGAAATTTCAGAAAGAAATTTGGTTAATAATTTTGCTTTCCGTTCTGTTAATTCATCCAACTGATGACAAATAATCCGGTGTGCTTCTGTAGCTTTTTCTTATTTTTTCTGAAAAGAAGAGTAAAGTATGACGAAAATACTTATTTTGTTCATTCATATTCGCAATGCGATTTAAAAGGAAACTGAAAACTAAAAGTGTAGTTACATATCATAAGCTGTAGCTGGAAATGTTGGCTGTCTTACGATATAATTTACAAATTCATTAGATGCAATAAATTAGTGCAAAGTTAACAAAAGCAAAAAACTGTTGTAAAGAAAACGGAAATTACCTTCTTGTCAACAAAATGGGACTTCATTCGATTACCTTAAATTGTGAATGAAATTTAGAATTAAATAATTTCAAATAATTTCATTTTTTATCAAGTAGCCCCTGTCATAAATTTTACAATTTCCACTTTGAAATCCAATCGTCAAATTTTAGATTTATTTTCCAATTTTCCTCAAAGGAAAAATGAAATAAAGTAAATTTATGTGATTATTTTATTTAAAATATAAAAAAATTACCCCCAACTACATATATATATATATTGACGTTCTTTCATCGTGTTTTACACTCTTAGACAAACATGCCACTGTTGTTCGCCCGCCCTCCTCAAGGGTTTAATTTAATATTTTTAATATAGTTTGCTATTTTAGCAGTCATTCATTCATTTGATTTTTTCCTATATCAATTTGTTAAATTTTAAATTACAATATTCGCTCGCTGCCATCACTTTTTGCTCGTTTTCTTTATTTGGTTTAATATGTTTTCATTTCTTTTGCAAGCAAATTTAATCACAACACAAAATTTTCAAACAGAGTCAATTTTTATATCGGTCGACCGAGTGTGAGTTTCAACTGAATTGAATTATCTCTGTTTGGGTGGCAGTCAGAGAGGATAAGAATTGCACTATATATATAACCCAAATCTGTTGTTGTTTGAGGCGTAAAAATTAAACAAATGTGTTAATTAGTCAATAACACCATTGGCAATATGCATTTGGGCAAATGTAGTTATATGCCAATATAGTGGCACTTTCAGGCAATTTTTTTTTTTTGTCAATTAGTTTGCTTTTATTGAATTCAATAAGTGATGCAACTGTGAGCAATTTACTGCACACACTGCAGGATATTGTGTTAAACTCAAAATAAAAGCATTTTTTGCCACTTCAGTGGGTACGTTATGGATCAGCATGCTTTCTTTTTTATTATAACCAATCAATTGCCATTAATTCCACGAGCAAATTCTGGCAAATGTCAGAGCAAAAGTCAGACATATTAATGCAATTTAATAAGTTGGAAAAAAGTACATGTTTTGGTTACACACTTCCTTAGTTTGTTGCCGGTAAATTTGGATTAGCTTTTCAATAGCCGAAATTTAAGTTAGTAATTCTGTTAACAATATTGTATTCTGTGAGAGGACGCCCAAACTCGCAAGCCTCCGATGTTCGCCTTTCCCGCAATTCCTCTGTAATAAATTCAGAGTTCATGTTGGCTCGATTCTTAAACAAATCAGACTACTGCTTTGCATGCCCGGCTTTTTAATTGGAAGTCAGGAGCGATCTGTGAGCTGAGGTTCAGAGTAAGATCCAAAAAAAGGAGAGTACGAATTTGTTTACATTTCAAAAAGTAGATCCTCTACTGGAAACTGACCAAATTTCCGACGTTCTTTTGGCGGGGGGCAGGAAAAAGTGTCACCGATTATATGGATATTGCAAAGATATTGCAAAAGACGAAGAAAAGAAAAAGAAAGATATTGCAAATAAATTTGAAATAAAAAATCGTTAAAATAACAATAACTTAAAACAAGCTAATTAAATCAAAAAAAAAAAACAATTTATCAAAATTGATGTAGTTTGAACAGAGGCATATCAAGTTTTATTGCGTTTCATAAGCTAAAACTTATCGGCTGAGATCTTCACTCATACTAAAAGTTCTTGCGGGATAAGATATATGTTTAAAATTCAATTCGACCCAAGTATTCATAGGAACTACAAAAACCCCGTAATTTTTCAACAGCATTTCTTTTCTTTCTTGGCATTATATGGAAGGATAGAATTTTAAGCAGTATAATTTACTACTAGAGTGTTCAAACCTAAAACTGACAGAGACCGGACAGAGCGTAACGTTTGATTAAATGATTATTCATTTCGGTTAATCTATTTAAAGATCCGAGTACTATTTTAGTATTTGTGAAATAATTTTTTTCAAACATAAAAATACAAGAATTATATTCTGATTCGTTTCAGATAACAAAATATTTCGTTATGTCGAATATTTTCTACCCATTAGAACGGACAGTAACATTGCTTTGCATTGAACAAACAAAGTGTGTCATTGATCTAATCATTCCTAAGCGAACAAAAATTTACATTAAATGGTGTTTTGAAAACTATATTCAACAGCGCAGTCCACCCACGTCTGGCTGTATGAGTTGAAATTGTTTCGCTGTTTTTTTTTTACACATTAGTATGAATTTTAAGTGGTTCTATCCAAAGGAAAAAAGAAAATGTTAAAATTTGTGAGAAACTGTCGGTCTTATTAAGAATTCGTCATAAACTTTAATGCAATTTTTATGTGCAATATTTGCGAATGCACGCCATAAAGCAGTGAAAAGACCCCTTTTTTGAACGACAAACAAATAACTTCAAATAACAAATGTGTGTTTTTTTTTTTGGTGGACATGTTTTATCAAACCTTATATATGATTCTACAGGGTTATTCATTTAGTGGTTTCAAAACCGCCGGTCTGGCAAAGCAGTCAGCTGTTAAATACCTGTCATCTAAAGTGACTTGGCAGGATTATAGAGACATTTGAAGGGATTGGAAGCGATACAGATGTAGTCAGGCCTGTGCATCATCGTGATACACGCATTATCGTAAATATCGATTCTGTTAGTGAAAGTGTGGCGGATAATCCGAATTTCAATTCACAGTGCTATTCCCGAATGATAACCGACTTTTTTGACGTGCAATTTAATGTTATATCCTGGACGATATGTGGTTTCAACAGGACTGTGCAGCAAGTTACACAACACGACCGATTTTGGCTTTATTGCATAAGAATTTTCCAAATAGCGTAATTTCACATTTTGTCGACGTCAATTGGTCACCAAGATCATGCGATTTGACAACGTTAGACTTTTTTTTTTTTTGAAGCTACGTCAAAAATCGTCTTTACGTGCATAATTCCCAAACGTTGGAGCATTTGAAACCCAACACTCAAATGATCCAAATTATCGCTGAGATACCGCCTGAATTGTGCGAAAAAATGGTCGAAAACTACCTCAAAAGTATCCACTGCTGCAAATCAAAAAGATAACTAACTGGTTGTTAAATCAAAAAAATAAACATGCAAACATGTCCAGAGAGAAGAACAGTCAAATCTTAAATTTCCTATGGGATATGGGGAAGGCGGCACCCATTATGGAGTAACAAAATATTCAAAAAATGCGTCAAATGAAAAAGTCGCTAAAATACCAAATTGTTTATGAGAATGCTTTATGAGAATAACCTGATTTTAGCTCAAATTTAGTACCTTTGATCAATCGACGTCGTCGCTAAAATGCGAATATGTCCACACATAAAAAATCGAGTGTCCTATTGCGAAAATATCCATATATTTGATTTGCTAAACTGTTTGGGGGAAACAGAATTCATTCTGTGATGTACGGAAATAAAAAAAATCGCGTAGTAAAAATACACTAAATAACAAAAATTTTGATATATACAAAATAGCGCAATAAAACGACACTAAATAACAAAGATTTTGATATATATCACGAAACAAAAGCTTCCAACGGCTACAGTAACTACACTTTGGCACCGAATGAACAACTTCAGCTATCCAACCTAGTATCAATCTACTTTTTAAGATCGCTTTTTTTAAACCGCTAAAATCAATAAACTGCTAAAAGGCAATTGAGTTTATACATCGAAAACGAAACACCATTCTATTAGTTGAAAGTTAAAATTTTAGTGTTTTGAAAAATCGCCAAAATAGCAAATTGTTTATGAGAATGCTTCATGAGAATAATCTGATTATACCTCCTATAGAATGCCTTTGATCAATCGACCATAGCAGCATATTTTAAATGACTAAAACGAAAAAATCTCTAAAATGCGAATATGCCTACATAAAAAAACGAGCGTCCTGTTGCGAAAATATCAATATGCCTGATTTGCTGAACTGTTCGGGGAAAGCAGTACTCAGTTTGTGATGTATGGAAATATTGCAAAACAAAAAAAAAAAAAAACAAAAAAAAAAACAGCAAAAAAATCGCGAAATAAAAACACACTAAAT
>JAHXMU010000122.1:927223-963004 GCA_019455685.1 Philornis downsi | reverse complement strand
ATGTCTGGCTAAGTTTTTGTTTTCTTTGCAAGTAATTTCACTGAAAGCCTTTTTCAACATATGATAAATAGTTTAATTACATTAACAGAAAACTCCCAGACAACCAAATGGAGGTCATTTACAATATCTGCTGACTTTGTTGCAGTTCACACTTGGAATTGTTTGCAAGCAGATGTGTGTATGAGCAGACATAAGGACCTGAAAGGAGAAAACAAACAATCAATGAGTTTACTCAAGTGATTTGTTTTTATGGAGAATAAAATATGATCAATTAAATACATCAATCAAATAAGTATTAAGATTAAAAGTTTAGATAATTTTTGATGAATTTCCTTTTCGTTATATTTTCGACGCTAATTGTAAAATATTTTCGTAATATTGTTCACATTAAAGGGACGTTGATGTGTCTTGTAAGATATCTATTCAGTAAATTGAAAATCATTTTCCTGGTAATTACTAAATTGACAGGTGTCAAGTGGTTCGAGTATAGGTGGAATGTTAATATGAACACGCAAACGCAGTAATTCTGGCAAGTTGTGGCATTATTTTGGAAAGTCATTTCAATTGTGAACCTTATTATTAATACACATTGCGTACTGTATATTTGATATGGGCGCTTTCTAGAAAAAAAAACCTACCAGAAGTCGTAAAATGAGTGGTATAGGAAGAAGCCTGGTTTCTGTCTGGGCCACAGACAACGACAAACCACTGCATCGATTCCCTTTTTTTCACGAGATTTTGGTTAACATTCATTCACTTTGTGGGAATTTTTGACTTAAGATCTGCCTAGTCCTGCCATATGTTCTGTTGCAAATATAAAACGCGATAAAAAAAAAACGATATTCATATTGTAATCAAAATTATTTCATTTATTAGAAGACAATATTGGTTATTAAAAAAGATTGTATTCACTCGAAATGGCCGCCTTTTGCTTTAACACAAGCTTTCAAACGGTGTGGCCATTGGGCTATAGCCGCACGTACGATTTCCATGGAGATCGAGGACGCTGCTCTGGTTAATGCTGTTTTAAGGCTTCCCAAATTTCTGTGGGGAGTCTTGCAAGCCATATTCTCCAATTCTGATCACAAAGCATAATCAAGTGGATTGAAATCTGGACTCCCTGATGGCCAATCTTCTGCAGCTATAAAGCCAGGAATATTGACTCTGAGCTACTCCTGCGTGGTTTTAGCTTTGTGCGCTAGAGCAGAGTCCTGTTGGAAGATCCATCCACGTCCATTGAAAAGGGTATTGGTCAAACTCTTCACAACACCCTCTAACACATCTTTTTGGTAAACCTTTGCACCAGTTTTTACGCCCTTTTCACAGAAATGGAGGGATGTGACACCATGGTGGGAGACCCCCCACCAAACCATTACGGAAGAGGGATGATGGCCACGTTGAACCCTTGGGACAACTTTTTTCGCTTCCTTAGATGAAGTGGCATAAATCTTGTCATTTTGTTTGTTGAAAACTTCTTCCACGGTAAAAATTTTCTCATCCGTTAACAGAATGTTTTTATGGCCATTGTCCGCGTGCCACTGCAAAAGTCGCTAGCATCTTTCCAGCCTAATTTTTTTCTAGCTGAGGAGTTAGAAGATGCCCCGTGGACCGACGATAGGCTTTCATATGCAGATCATCCCGAATCAGCCTAGACATGGATCTAGTTGATATATCCAATTCCTTGGACGTGATTTTCTGCTTTCTAAGGGGATTTCTCCGAATTCTTTTACGCACTGCCTTTACTACCGCACTCGTACGGACAACGCGCGGGCGACCACTTTTTGGCCTGCACGATAAACGAACATTCTTGATATTCCGAGTGGTTTTAGCAACTCGAAAATTTGGCCAGCACTCTTTCCGCACTTATGCAACGCTATTACGCCGACTCGATTCTCTTTAACGCCCCACTCCATGTTAATAAATTGTAAACTGAAACCAAACTGACTAGTATTCTTCACTAATCAGTGCATGTGTTCTAAAAAAAAAGTTAACGGTTCTATTCCCGCAAGAAGTTTTGAACGATAAGCGCTGGAAATTGTGTAACAGAACATATGGCAGGACTGTACATTTGCAGCTGTTTAAAACCGAAACAACTAACACCTCGTTTTCGCTGTATGCTGAGGGATGCTTTAAAAATCTTTCCGCTGCAATGTTGGAAAATTTTGTATACTAAAAAGCCATTTTCTAACGCAGTTCCTTGGGGAAAAATAAGTTGCTGCACATGAATTTGCATCAATTCTAAGGATTACTATTGAGTGATACCACTTCCAATGTATTGGAAAGTGTTCCAAGGAATTGGAACAATGCAATTTGAAAAGAATTCATAAAAGTTATTAATCACATTTTGTTGACTCTTATTTTTAGACGTTATGCAACAAGTTCACTGTTTAAATCGTGGTTTAAAATCAAAAACAGTCCTTTAATTTAGTTAAGGATTTAGTATAGCCTTCATGCAAATGCGCCATAAGTTGTTCGTTTGTATGTGTTTATAGACCGCTGTATTGAGTTAATTAAATTAAAATTTCGTTATATTTGTACAGAACTATGCTAAAACCTTATCCGATTTCGTTGATGTATCAAAACAATTATATGTCAAAATAATTTCATTTCAAAAAGTGACAAAATCCTATCCCACCTTCCTCATACTACAATTTATTGACATAGTTAGATTTTATTGTTCATTACCATTTTCAATTGAAAATCAGATAACAACATCACTCATTTAATTTGGAGAAAAAAGAAAAACAACTCGAGATTTTGTAATACTGAGAAAGTGGTCCTTCGAGTCGAAAACTGCCTTAAGTTGATCCACTGCTGTAATCAATCCAGAGACAGTCATTTAAATGACATTATATTTCGTATATAATAGGAAGATCCAAGCATTTTAATAAAATAAAAGTTTCAAGTTTACTTTTGAAACCGAAAAATGGATAATCCAGTATATACAAGGTACAACATTTCAAAGTAATTTCTTTCTTTTTCAATACCAAATAGACATTTTCAATTATTTTCTAAATATAAGAGCACAATGCAAATAAATATCAGCTTTAAAGAGAAGAACATTGTTGTATCAGATTACCTAAAAACGGACTTATCAAAATCAATTAGAAGTTGCGGTTTCCAAGCGGAAAAAAGCAATTTTTTTCTTGACAATGTCAGGAATATTAGAATATAGAATATTCTGTTCCAAATTTATCGCTGTGGACTCGAAAGAAAGGAACAGGGTGGTGCGAAAATTCGACTTTTGTATAAACTGACTTACCAAAAGCCACACTTTCAGAAGATTTCATTTAAGAAATACTTGTCGAAAATGCAAAAATTATCATCATACTATGATCCACCCTCAGCCAAAGCACTCCAGGATAACACCTCTAAGTGCAATCCATCCAAAAGATCAAGAATCAAATGGTAGCCCTTCAAAAGTTCAACAGGGAAAGAAGCAACCTCATCTCAAGGCTGTAAAGAAATCTACAACAGAAACCGGGACACCAAGGACACCAGATCAGCACATCCTATCGGAAGCCGTTCGATCACTGACCTCAGTTTTATATGCTACAACTTCTCCTGCACAAATGCATGGTAGGCAGCATGTATACACTTCAAAGTTTATACTTTTAAATTTAATCAATAAATTTTGAATTTATAAACTAAATGAACTCATACATACGTGACCTAGACAATACGTATTGAGTTGCTTTCAAAGTTATGGTTACTTTCAAATGGAGCAACTGTAGAGTGCCCAAAATGAATAAGACCCCATTCTTCATAATCTCCTAGTTGTACATAATCCTATAGATATATGTTCGCTTTGCAAACCTAGGAAATATGTTGTAAATAAAATACAATTTATAATTTAATCAACATAAAAGCATTTCCACTTTCTTACCACACCACGCAACGCCAGCTATTATTTATACCAACAGCAAGAACATTACATTTTGTACAAATCCACTGCAACAGATCCAAGCAACTGAGACAGCAAGCGCCTATCCCCCAAGGAGCAAAATGGGAATGTCATTTATAAAAATAAAAATTATATTTTATACTTTCAATTCATTTTGTAACCAAACCAAAAATAAACAGCATCACCGATGCGGCTCCATTTAGGGTTGCCAACTGTATCGTCATTTATTGTCATTTTGACTATCTTACCACGTGAGTTTGATGCTTCGACAATTATGGTGGTAAAAGTCGAACATAATGACAATAATGGATTTTTGTTCTTCTTTCTTTATTGGCAATCTACTTCAACAAAAATAAGCAAATTTGATAATCTTAAATAATAACATGATGTGTTGTTTTTCATTAAAACCAGCAATATGACATACCTATCTATATAAAGGGTGTCCCAACAAGAACGCAAGATTTAAATTTGGCGCCATTCGAAGTGTCATCGTTTGACATTTGAACAATTGTTATTGTTTGTTAGTAGAAGAAACGAGGTTAGTAAAAATAGAGAGCTACACGAATGAACAACGCATTCTCATTGTGAAATTGTTTTACCCAAATGGTGAAAGTTTTGCGGCTACAGTTCGCAAATTGCGATCAATTTGGGGTCACAATAATGCTCCAAAAGAGTCAGCTGTAAAGAGATTAATGGATTAATTGGATCTGTTAGTGATGTAAAGACAACAACGCGCCTTCGACCAGGTCGATTGACCGAAAATGTCGCAGCTGTACGTGATGATGTCGCTCAAACTACATCCACTCCAATTCGACACCGAACTTAGCAAATTGGTGTGTCCAAATCCACTATCCAGCGAACTTTGACGAAAAATTTGCATCCCTCATGCATACGAAGTTCAATTGACTCAGGAACTGAAGCCAGCTGACCATGGACAGCGAAGGGAGTTCGTTAATTGGGTATTGAAGAGACAACACGAAAATGCTGATTTTGCTGATAAAATCATCTTCAGCGACGAGGCCCATTTCTATCTTGATGGCTTCGTCAATAGGCAGAATTGTCGCATTTGGGGAAAGGAAAATCCTCGAGTGATTCACGAGAAGCAAATGCATCCTCAACGTGTCACTGTGTGGTGTGGATTTTGGGCTGGAGGAATCATTGGACCTTTTTTTATGAAAATGAGGCATGTCAAGCGCAAACAGTCAATGGTGTTCGGTATCGTGAAATGATAACCAGGTTTTTCGTGCCTAGAATTGAAGACGGCGCCGATTGTCATACAGCCAGAGAAACAATTCAATTGCTGCATCAGTCATTTCCCGGTCGTGTTATTTCGCGTTTGGAAGACCACAATTGACCGCTTAAATCGGACTATTGGACTATTTTCTTTGGGGTTTTTTGAAGTCGATGGTTTACGCGAATAAGCCAACGGCGGCTCAAGTCTTAAAAGAGGAAATTGGATGCTGCATTAATGAAATACCGTAGCATTTATGCAAAACGGTTATTGAAAATGTCATTAAAAGATCGCAGGTGTGCCAGCAAAGCCGCGGCGGCCATCTGCCCGATGTGCTTGTTCCATACATAACCTCATTCTGTCTACTTTACGACATAATAAAGTTTCACGATTTTTTTTATATATATGTGTTTTATTTAAAATTTAAATCTTTCTTGTTGGGACACCCTTTATGAATGCAATGCTATATAAATGGAAGATCTAGCACATGTTTTTTTTTGGAGTCTTCTAACTTCATCAGTCTTATTTAACAGTGTAATTGCCAAAATATTTGAGTGATTGCTTGGTCTTTGCAAATAGTTGGAACTAAATTTTTTTATTTCCTATTTAACAAAGAGTATTTTAAAGTCGTTATGTAAATGTAAAGTCCTTATTTGTAATGTAAAAGAGCGCATTTGTTAAAAGTCTTAGTGATTTTGATTGGAATCTTTGAAGTATTTCGATATTAGAGTTGCTGGCCGTTCCCCAAAGCTCAATAGCGTAAGTCCAAATGGGTTTGAAAATAGTTTTAAGAAGCAACACTTTATCTTGCAGGGACAGTTTTGATCTTGGCCCTAGCAGGTAATACATTCGTTTGATTTCATTGTCTATTTCTTTTTCTCTTTGCTGATATATGGGATTTCCACGTAAGACGTCGGTCCAAGTGAAGTCCACAAGGTATTGTGCAGTATCTTTGCTAGGTATAACATTGCCATTCAAGAGCACAATTTTCCCTCCGTAAGGTAAATGAAATGTGGCAAGATTTTTCAGTGTTAACTATGATATTCCACTTTGTTAGCCATTGCTGTAGATTGTCAAACTGCAGTTGCAATATTCTTGAGGCTTCAGATGAAGAAGATGAAAAGGGCATAAGAAAACAATATCATCGGTATATGTTGCAACAGTTATGTCTTTTCTAGAGGGCATATCTTGTACAAACGTAGTATACAATACAGGTCCCAATACGGCTCTTTGTGGGATACCTACATCTTTTTGATTGACGTTCCATACATCATTATTGACCTTTACGTAGAAACATCTTTTATTTAAATAAGATAAAAATATGTATAGAAAGGGGCTGGAAGAATATTATTTAATTTGTAAAGATGCTCACTATGCCAGACTTTGTCAAAGGCCTGTTGTATGCCTAAAAATGCATCAGAACAATACATTTTATTTTCCAAAGAATCTCTTATTGCCTTTCCAATGCGATGCCATTGTTCCGGTGTTTCATGTTTATGACGAAAGCCAATTTGGTGGTCAAGAATAATGCATTCGTCTTGGAGCAGTGGCAATGGTCGTTTTAGCATAAGTTTTTCAAATATTTTAGAAAAGATAGGCAGCAAGCTTATTGGTCTATAGGACGATACAATAGCTACAAACGCCTACTGTGGAACGGCATAAACTAAAATGTAATCAGCTAAGTTAACACGTTTCAAATATAACAAAAGCACTATCTGTGTGAAAAAAGAAATAAACATTTTCTTCCAAGCCTGTAACAACTGGACCGTTTCGAACGACTTATAACGAGTTATTCGTTTCAGTCAGGTGAACTAATTTATATACAGTTTCACTCAACTTGTTTTGCATTGGTGCAGAAATATGCGAATCGTCAGAAGAGGTGTGGGAAATTGTTAAGTTTTTATCAACACATGCCATGCCTTGAATTATTTTACGGTGAAAGAATATAATCTATAACGTGCTGGACTTAGTTATTTTAACTTCTTTACAGCTTAATTTCCTCCACTCAGATATCATAGAGAAATTAATGGTTTTTGCTAAATCGACTAATTTGAGAAAACAATCATTGGCATGTCAGCGCTCCACCTCCCATTCTTAGCACTAAGTTTAGCAAGAGCTTAATACCGCGTTAACTATTTTTCGGTTTCAAATGTAAAGTAGAATAAAACTCACATAAAGCTTGATTTGAATGGAACTTTTATTTCATTGTAATGCTTGGATCTTGCCAATGTGTACGAAATGACCTCCTCATTTAAGTGACCGCCTCTGGATTAGTTGCAGTAGTGGATCCTTTTGAAGAAGTTTTCAACCACTTTTTCCAACATTTCGGGCTGTATCTTGGACGAATGTTGGTATTCCAATGCTCCAACGTTTGGGGATTATCCGCTCCAAAACACGGTCTTTGGCGTAGCCCTACAAAAAAAGGTTTAACGACATCAAATCGCATGATCTAGGGGGCCAATTGTCGTCGTAAATGCGTAAGATTACGCTTTCTGGAGACCTTTTATGCCATAAAAACGTAAAATTACGTTTTCTGGAGACTTCTTATGCAATAAAGCCAAAATAGGTCATTTAGTGTGGCTTCCAGCATCGTCTTGTTGAAACCACATATCGTTCAGTTCACAATCTTGAATTGGATGCCAAAAAAAAGTCGGTTATCATGTGGCTAAAACGCTCTTAATTGCAATTCGGATTAACCGTCACACTTCCACTAACAGAAGCGAAATTTTCGGCAGTGCGTACATTGCGATGATGCAAATGCCTGACAACTTCTGTAACGTTTGCAGTATCTTCAAATCTCTTCATAATCTTGCCAATTCCTTGCGCAGTAAGTCGAGCTTGATTAAGATGGGCATAATCACCCCGTAATGCACTAAAAGTGCCCACATTTATATCATCACTGTTGTAGTAAGTTTTACGCGTTGTTGTTAAACGATCCATATTCGTAAGTGGTAAACCTTTCACTAAATAAATAACACTTCAGATGACAGGTATCTAACAAATGACAGCGTTGCCAGACCGGCGGTTTTCAAAACCACTAAATGGATAACTCTGTATTTTTGAAAGGACAATATTTTCAGCAATTTGTAATACAATTTTTCTTATTTTGTTTTTATGTTCGAAACCGGGCAACTTTGGCACTATTTGTGAATAAGCGGGAAACCTATATGAGTGCGAGTACAATTTTAAGCCCACTTACCTTAGCTACAAAGAAAATAAAACCTTCACTCTCTAATGTGATGGTGCCTCTGATGCTTCTGCACATAGTGAAATAGCGTAGTTGTAGTTGGCCTATGTGTGATCTTGTTTGTGTGTGTGTATGTACTGGTGTCCTTATTCATTTATTCAGTAATACAGCCATACGGTCGCGGATTTATTTCATAAAACATACACAAGGATTTATGTTATATTAATTATTTAATGCTTTAATGCTCACACACATAACTATTAGAGAGAGTGTGTGTATATGTGTGCCTTTGTTAGTGAATTAGTATCTTATTTTGTAGAGATTATAAAAACATATGTAGGTTGTTTTTAATTCAATTTACTAACATTTATGCAATTATGATTATAAAACACGCACGTCCACATATGTCCTTTCTGTGCTCCCCCTCTTTTTGCCATGACATTTGAGATTATAAAAGTTAATGGAAGGCCATAAAGTGCAAAGGAAGACTGAAACAGTAAAAGATGGTCGTAACTAAATAACATAAATTTGAAAGAACTTCAAAATCCTATCAAAGACGATAACAAATAATGACACAAACGGGTAGAAGGATAGGCCATAAAACATATCGTAAAGCAAAAGTTTATTTAAGTTGTTTGGGCAAAAGTTACAAAAATGATAACCAATTTGTAACAACTTAACTACATAAATTAAAAACGATAGAAGTTTTGAAATACAATAGCACTTCAGTGTTCTATCAAAAAGAATTATGCCTTTATCTGATAAACGTTTTGCAGAGGGATAACAAGTATTTTGGTAAACCTACATATATGGTCACAAATTGACTGTTATATACAAGTTTATTATTTATATATTTTGATGTTGACTATTGGGGCCCTAAACTTGGCAGCCATCATAGTGGTTCATATAGAATGATAAAAAAAAGTTACATCGGTTTTTCTCAGATATGATTAATAACAATATAATAGGTTTTGCTCTGGCTGATGGAGAAAGTTGTTTCGTCGGAATAAATTCTTTAAGTTTAACCACAATATATTTTGTTCCTAATAGCTTAGTAGTCATTATAAGGATTTATTGTCCATTGCCAGGACTGCCCTCCTTCACGGATCCAAGCAATACTGGCGACCATTGAGCAGCGTAATTATTAGCCAAAGCCAAACCTATTTGGTAGCGTCACTATTTTTACGTTACTTGTATATCCAGGCGTTAACAACACCTGGTTAGCCGCAATAATGCCCATACATTTATCGAGGATGTACGTTAATCGTCTGCAGAAAAGTTATTTGTAAAGAAAGATTCTGAAAGAATATTCTTAAATAATGATTATTGAAATGTTTGTGATTGCTGTCAGCCTTTTGAGGGGTTGCATTTATTTATTTTCCTTTGGACTTTCATAAAAATTTATCGAAATGGGATCTCAGAGTTGAGATCAGCATTAGGCTGACATCAAAATTTTGTTCCAGAAGCAGATATTATCTCTTTACTTAAGATGAATACATGCTATTTGGATTACTTATCTAAATTGGCTGTATTTGTTTAAACTGTTTAATTTCGTTTACATAGTTTGTTGCAGTAATTAATTTAAGAACACAACCCCAGTTGCTTTACTGCCACAAATCAGGTCATTCCAGACCTCTCAAGTCACCCGTGACATTGATTCAGCTGCCAAATTCATTGGTGCTGGTGCTGCAACAGTCGGTGTAGCTGGTTCCGGTGCCGGTATCGGAACAGTATTCGGTTCCCTCATCATTGGTTATGCCAGAAATCCATCATTGAAACAGCAATTGTTCTCCACGCTATTTTGGGTTTCGCCCTTTCTGAAGCTATGGGTCTTTTCTGTCTTATGATGGCCTTCTTGCTCCTCTTCGCTTTCTAAAGTGTATTTGTGTGCTAAGAAGATTTTAAATCTTAAATTAATTACTGCAATTCATGATTGAAATATACTAGCAAATGGTAAACCTTAAATATCAAAAAAAAAAAAATAATAATAATAATAATAATAATAAAATAAATAAATAAATTAATTCAGAAAACCGGTCAATTTTTATGACAAGCAATTGAAGTGGTGAATCGATGAAATCCATTTACGATGCACGGCTACGATGTGACAAAACATTAGGCTTTCGAAAGTTTTTCCTTGTTTCATAGACTTTTATGACACCTATCATATCCTCCAGCCAGAGAGACAAATGGGCATCACTTAATCGACTTAAAAAGTAATGAAACAAAATATACTTCTTTACTCCGGGTTCAAGTATAACGAATGATAGCCAGCACAAACAATGAGCATATTGCGACCATTTTACGGTGCACGCGGTCACCTTAAAAGTCAACTCTCTGACCTCTAATGACAAAATTCGGGATAACCAACTCAGTAAATAGTCATCCAATATTCATGGCGGGTTACCAATTTTTCGGTTTCAAAATAAATAAAAATAAAGAACACATAAAGCTATGATTTCGACGAAACTTTTATGTTATTATAATACTTTGATCTTGCCATTATTTGCAAAATGACCTCCTCATTTAAGTGACTGCTTCTGGATTTGTTGCATCAGTGGATCCTGCAAAGGCAGTTTTCAACCACTTTTTGGCTCATTTCAAGCGGTATCTCAGCGATAACTTGACGGATGTTGACTTTTAAATGCTCCAACGTTTGCCGATTATCCGCTCCAAAAAACACGGTCTTTGACGTAGCCCCATAAAAAAGTCTAACGGCATCAAATCGAAGTCTAACAGCATCAAATTGATGGTCAATTGACGTCTTCAAGACGTGAAACAACGTTCTCTGAAAACTTCTCATGCAATGAAGCTAAAATCGGTCGTGTTGTGTGGCTCGTGACACCGTCTTGTTGGAACCACATATCGTCTAGTTCATAATCTTCAATTGCAGGCCAAAAAAAAGTCGGGTATCATTTTCTCTGAATTAAAATTCGGATTATTTTCCACACTTTGACTAACAGAAGCGACATTCGGCAGTGCGTACATTGCTATGATGCAAAGGCCTGACCACATCTGTAAAGTTTCCAGTCTCTTCAAATTTCTTTGTAATCTTGCCAATTCCTTGCACAGTAGGTCGATTATGACGACCATAATTACTCCGTAATTCACGAAAAGTAACCGCGTTTGAATCAGCGCTTTTTAGTAAGTTCTAGATAATTTTAAGCGTTCTTCGGTTGTTGAACAATTCATATCTGTAAGTGGCAAACCTTTCACTAAATAAATAACACTTCAGATGACAGTTATTTACCAGCTGACAGCGTTGCCAGACCGGCAGTTTTGAAATCACTAAATGGATAATCCTTTACGTTAGAGAAACGCCAGAACGAGCGAGAACATCACCGATGAAAGTGTGCAGGATCCCGAGTTAGCCGATTATTTCGACGCACATGTGAACTCGAACTTTCACATATGTCGACTTGGCGAATTTTGCATTGGAACCAGGTGCTGCACCCGTATAAGGTCTAACTGAATCAGGAGCTCAAATGTAATGACGATTGACAACGGCGTCTGGTCCTATTGGGCTTCGGAGCGTTTGGAACTCCAATTTTTGGTACAGACTCTAATTTTTGGTAGAGATGTTAAAGTACGTTTCATCGCTACACTTTTAGATAAATGCCTACATATAAAATGGCCATATATATAGGATGAAGCAAACTCATACGAGACAATGATCCACAAAAATGTATTAAGTGGTGCGGATATTGAACCGGCGTCACTACTAGTCAATATTTGTTTCAAATTGACGTTCGTAAGCCCATCAAAATCAACGGTAGCACTACGATTTATGATTTTATTTTGGTTCAAATTTAACGATATGGATGCGAACGACATGTTTTTCAAATAGAACGCACAGCGTACACCACAGCGGACATTCTGCATAAACACTTTGAGGATATGGTTATCTATCATGGTGGCGAGATCTGGATTTCTCATGCCCTGAAGCGTTAAAAAAGAATGACGATAAAAAAGCATTTTATGGTTGGCTTGAAGAAATTTGTGAGCGTCGTCTTGGCCATGATATGACATTTTTTCTGACAGAGTTGTATGCGAAAAGAACCTCCCATGATGCGTCCAGACTGTATAGGTTAACAATGACCGTTCGATATTCTTATAAAGAACACTCTCAAATAATGGCGAATGTTCCGCGAGAGCAGTGCAAAGTGGCAAACATTGACACCACTGATATAACGTTCTTATCAGCGACATATTTTTCTTTCGATGATATCTACAGCGAAAATCGCTCACAGAAGCCCGCATATACGAGTATAAAATGAACCACATTGTGTCTAAAGAAAAGGGAGTGGCATACATGGCAATGCTATAGCCGACTGTAATGCACCCTGTGAGGGAACGCTGTATAGAGAAGAAATTTGGGGCAGAGTCTTTTTAAGTGAAGGCAACAGGAGTGTAATGAACGGGACAGTGAGAATGTGGACTGGTACAGGGAAAGAAGTGTAGTCCGAAAAGTCTAACAAAAAGGGAAATGTTATGAGACAAGGCTCATCTACTTTAAGTAAGGCAACCGCGAAAATCTTATCACGGATATCTATTGTGCAGATATCGCATTGTGCAACAATTATGTAGAGAATACTTGTACAACTTTTTTCGACGATGGCATAGATTGTCCAGTAACGAATCAAAACAAGATCAGAAAATCAGTATGATGGCTTAAAAATAATAAAACGGTGGGCATTGCTAGCTTACCGGCTCTGTTAATGTGATGACTGGATAGTCAGCAATATGCTCTCTACCCAGAGCGTTTTGGCCACAGCAACGGAGCTTGTTTGCAGAGCGTTTTCTTGGTACAGACAGGCATGGGTTATCCTATGTCTATATGTCATGGTTACCTTTTACTATCGTCGAGCGGAAGGGGTTTAGAGTTTTCCCCGTCTACCACCGTTGAGGATACTGTGTCCTTGTAATGTATGGACCGTTCCATCTACCTGGGGTCTCCATACTTGCAGGTATATAAAAATTTCTAGTGTGTATTCTTTTTGCTGCAGAGCGACAAATCTTTTGAATTGTGGTGTACAAATCACAATTTGATAGCAGCTTTGCTACGCAGCCCCTGCCGGTGAGTTTGGCGGGTAGCGTGAGAATCAGGAGGCTCCGGGATAGAGTCCCCGCCTGATCATTTGGTGTTGGATCTCTAGTGGGAACGTCACGTGAGTTGTTGACTGAAACCAAAATCGCTGGTGGAGACTTTGTGCTCGAATGTGGAGTTGCATTTTACAATCGGGTGCTACAGACCCATAGAGAAGCAGTGGTGGTAAGATAGGCCTCACTAATGAGGATAATGGGGATAATGTTCCATACTACCATAAACAATTCGATATCTTCTGGCCTAAAGAAACGACTGACGATTGCTGAAGTATGATCCCAAAATTGTCAGTTTCTGTGCTAGATAGTCTAAATTGTTAAAAAAATTGCCAATGACTAACCATAAACACTATTCACATTTTTCAGATAGTGCAAATTTACTTGGCTATCCCAGGGGGACGCTGGCAATCACTTTGTAATATGCCCAGTATGACAAGCACACCGTGGGTAAGGCCTTCACGGCGAGAAACACACCAAAAACCCCGTGGACACTACCGGCTCTGTTGATAATATTTGGTTCGCGACGAGTTGTTAAAACTTGGTTTGGTTTTCTTCGGTTATGTATCGGTGGCGATGAGTCCGTAATACGTGGGTCGGTTTTTCATTGAGATATGTGTCATTTGAAGGACTTTGAATGCAATTTTCTTCAATTCAGACATTTATTATATTTGTGCTTCAAAAGTTTTTCCATAACATATTTTGATACAGATCTTTATATTCAATTTCAGCATAAATATTTTAAAGTACAGCCCTTAATATTGTCTATCAAAACTTTAAAGTGGTATTTTACAAGGGATGATCGGACAAAGAGTGTTAGAGTTTAATTAATTTTATCGAAAACTTATGCAAAAACTACTTATAAATTACTAAAAATGTTCATCAATCCACTAACATGGTGTTCTAAGAAACAACGGATAAATGGAGAGAGAATGTTCTCGTAGGAATATTTATACAAAACGTAGAGAAAAGATTACCCTCATAAAATGTATACCCAAAACAGTGTAGGCGTGTTTAGATTACAAACAACTTCATCCAGAGACCGTATATTTTGAAACTCATCAGCCAATTATGTGTAGGTGGCGACATGAAATATTTATTTTCGCTATCCACCTTAATAGTTAGGTACTTATTAATGTCCTGGAAAATCTAGTATATCCAATAACAACATATTGCTCACAATAATAACAATAGCTTAATAAAGCTTTATCGCACCTCAATTCGAAGAATCTTATTCAATGTACAAAATAGGTTTATAACAAACTTAATTCAATGTGTATAAATAATTTTTCAAGTATATTTGATACATCTTTCCAAGAAGGATCTTTTAAATTCAATCTATGTAATAATGCCATTGTTCACATAATTGATTCGCTTTAATAAAAACGATAAAATTTGTATATTTTCCTCCATCGTGACAAAAACGGAAACGCATTACTCCATGCAATAATGCGAAATTTGTGTATGTTTATTCATAAAAATTGGCTCCATTGTTTGTCTAAAATCAATAGAATTCAAGGCCAGGCGAACAGTTTTGCGTTATATTTTATTTATTTTCAAAACGAACTGTCTTTTTGTTATATCAAAAAGGTATAAGGAATTAATAATACAAACGGTTAAAACTTTGATTTTTTTCGTGAAAAAACTGTAATAAATCCCAAATCATAGTTAATTCATGTCTATACCTTAAACAATTATAGAATATCACGGGCTTTTGTTGCGTTCATTTGTTCCTTTTCATGTCACGCAATATCACTGAGTTTTTCGACTCGCTGCCTGTCATGTTGGCTTGCCTATTCTGTCTGCCATTCCGACTATGTCATCATCAATTTGTGTCGTTTGATAATTTGCAATGGAATAGACGTCATTTAGCCGATTTTGCTCCAATTTATATTGCAGACGTTTGTAATTCATGGATGTGCCAGACAATCAGGCACACACTCACACACGCAAGTACGTGCTTCATCTCTCTCTCTCTCTCTCTCCCTCTCTCTCTTTGTACTAACACAACGATTGCAGTCATTATTGATGAATGTCAAGTGCAAATAATAATTGTCAAAATTGGTTTCATTGCTTTTTGTAATTCACGTTATGACACGCAATTTCTACCTGTGTATTCTAATGGTTATGCCAATTTTTATGTCATTTACATTTAGCACTATAATATTTTATTAATAACAAGTTCGTGGAAATTTCACGTATAGTGTAGCATTGGCGAAGCAAGGAAGGAAATACCTGCCCGAGGTTGTTGTAAAATTATATACTGGAAAGTTGTGAGAATTTGTGTCTTCGGGACATAACCTAAGCCTCCAGATGAGAGCAAATAAATAACGTTTTAGAAAACCCGACAGGACGCCTAAAGTATAGCGTCATGTTACTTTTCGATGGAAAGGAACTGTTAGTTGTTTAATGTCAATTGTTAACATATTAATTAATTGTCATTAAGCATACGTTAGCTGATTACATTTCAATACAGATGTTATTCGACTGTACTGTACTCGTTATGGTACTTTACCATCCTTTAAATAGTACCATCCCTAAGATGAATTTCACTCAATTTATGTACTCGTATGAGTGAATATAAATGTTATGTATGAATATGTCTATGCTAGTGTTAAGGAATATGAAATCAGGACATAAGAAAATAGGATTAAGAATATGTTTAAATATATGTTTAAATATAAGCACACAAAATTGAGGAATAAAATAAATTATTAAGCATACGTTAGCTGATACAATCGGCTTGGCTTTTTAATTACAATATTAGCTCGATAGGCGACGCTCTGATTGTTTTAAGTCACTAGTGGCTTTGATTTAAAAAGAGCTGGCAAAAGCAAAATAGGCAGGGCTTGTATTTTTAAACAACAATACTTTTGTGCTGCACCCATCACACGACTATAAATTCTGAGATCTATGGATGTGAAATAACCCCAAAATGATAAACTTTACAAATGCAATTTGGTGCACAATTAAGTTTCCGCTGTTTGCCAACAGATGGCGCCAGTTGTAAGTACTAATCTATTCTGCCATAACCTAACGTCATGAGTCAAGTTTAGGCAAACATACATGTTTATGGCAAACATACTGCTTCGACAGAATAGTGGTTTTCTGTTGACGTCATATTCTTTTGGTTGTGTGAATATGTATGATTTCGCGGCAAATAATCCTCATATGCGGAAAGTATTGCCTCTTTCAATCGAAGAAAACGGCGGCTAAAGCTCATCGAGAGCTTCGAAACGTTTACGGCGATGCTGCTTTTAAAATTAGCGGAATGGAGTCGAAATAAAATTGTAACAAAAATTGCCCATGATTGGCCATAAACAGTATTCACATTTTCAATAGCTTGACTTGCTATTTCGACGTTATCAAAGAAAAACTATAAAATATGATGTGTATTCTATTCTTTGACGCGCGCGCTCCAACGGTGCGCGATTAGTAACCTGATGGCACTTATAAATGGTTATCCATATAGTGGTTTCAAAGCCGTCGATCTTGCCGGGGTATCAGCTGTTAAATACTTGTCATCTGAAGTGTTATTTATTTAGTGAACGGTTTGCCATTTATGAACATGGATCGTTTAATAACCGAAGAACGCGTAAAATTAGTTAGAATCGTTTAACAACCGCGCAACGCGTAAAAATTGTTAAAACTTACTACTAAAGTGGTGATTCAAACGGGATTCAACACGACCAATTTTGGTTTTATTGCGTGAGAAGGTTCCAGAAAGTGTATTTTCACGTTTCGGCGACGACAATTGGATCTAAGATCACGCGATTTGACGCCGTAAGACTTCTTTTGTTGGGCTACGTCAAAAACCGTGTTTACGTGGGTAATTCCCAAGTGGAACATTCATTTAGTTACCGCCGAGATACTGCCCGAAATGTGCGAAAAAGTGGTCGAAAAGGATCTACTGCTACAACCAATCTAGAGGTGCGAATTTAAATGAGGGGGTCATTTCGTACATAGTGGCAAAATCCAAGCATTATAATAAAATAAATGTTTCAACGAAATCATTGTTTTATGTGTGTTTTATTTAACTGTACTTTTGAAAGCCATCTGTTGGAAAAATAATGGATTTCTTTTGTGGCAGGACACTTTCTCTAACTTATGAATTTAGAAACTGTTACCTTTTAATGATATTGAGGCTTTGAACATTAAATAAACAACCGAAAGAAAAAATGTTGTACAAAGTATCTGATTGCTCTATTAAGGGACACTTGCTTTATCACTGTCCACTGAATAGAATGACAACCTTCCATTTGCTTTATTTTAGTATTAAAGTATAACATTTGTCTTACGCCCCACCATTAGTCCGTCCATATGCTTCTAGAAGAATGTTGGTTTAATTACATCTAAAATCTCATTTGTGCCACTCTAAGTTAGTGTAATTTTGGCCATAGTTGCGTTTTTGCCTTGCCGTGGCAATTAATTTGCCACATTTCCTATCCCTATTAATTGATCTCGTTTTTCTGGTTAATTTGTTTAACCTCTTATTTAAGGGATTAAAACCCATCCCCAAATGAACGTCAATGCCAACACCATCACCCAGAACAGCAACGGAATGGAGGCAGAAAAACTCGCTGTGGTAACGAGAAATCTCATCTTGGAATGTTTCAACTTGGAGAACAGCGAAATGTGATACTTTGTTCCAGACTACTTAACACTCTTTACAAATTGGCTAAAAGCCAGAGCACATGCGGGGGGGAGAAGTTGAGACATGGGTGAGATGACGAAGATAAGGCTTATAAGGAAAGAAGAAAAAGAAGAAGAAGAAAATGGTAAATAACACGTAAACACACATTACTGCAGTGTATTACAACACCACAACAACAACAACAACAAAAGCAACAACATAAAGAAAGCGTAAGAAAACTAGACACCGACGACGAACAGCGTCGAATACTAAAACATGGGGTAAAAATGATGATATAAAAACCACAAAGCCTTAAACGATGGCATCGTTGAAGTGGAAGGAAAAACTGATTCTGCTGCGTTGGCGTACAGTAAGTTAGTTACCAGGCGGCGGTAGGGGGACTCACTCAAAGTAGGAGAAAGAGTGGAGTGAAGACGAAATATCCAAATTAAAAGCAAAAAGATAATAATAAAACCCATTGCAAAACAAAATGAATGAAATGAGAATTTCCGGCGTTACGCCTAAGGCAAATGATACAAATCAAAATAATGTAATGAAACGATGGCATCCTCAATGTCGACAGTGGGACTTGAAAATAGAAACAGTAATATTTCGGTAATTACAAGGGCGGTTCCAAGACTAGCCGATCCGACATATAGATGGCGGCAATAGTTTGAAAAAATTATTTTTCTGAAGAGTGGCAACCCTGAAAAATATATGTTGTAAGTTTCAAGGCGCCAAGTTGTTTAGTATTTTTATTTGAGTATTTTTATTTGAGAACAACGATCTCAGTGAATTTGTAAATAATGGAAAAAAATTGGTTACCTTTATGTACTTCAACATTTCCATTTGAAAGGCCTTACTTAAACCAATATTAACGCCGATTTAGATTCTACTCTGGGACAGTCTGCTCCTTCGTTTACAACTGTAAAATATTGGGTAGCAGAATTTAAACGAGGTCGTACAAGCCCCTAAAACGAACACCGTAGTGGTCGACCAATTGAAGTGTCTACGCCAGACACGACTAAGAAAATCAACAAAATGGTATTGGATGATCGTTGGCTGAAGGCGCGTGAGCTATCTGAAATGATAGGCATCTCGAAAAGTAATATACGTAAATCGTATATTGACCGGAGATTTGAAGGTGAAAAGGTGGGTCCAAGATGAGTGCCGCGCTTGCTTTCCCCAGAGCAAACACAATGTCATGAAAATGTTTCAGTAGAGTGTCTGGATGGGTGCCGCGCTTGTTTTCTATAGAGCAAAGACAACATTATGAATATGTTTCAGTAGAGTGTTTGGCGATTTTTCACCGTAATAAAGCCGGATTTTTCCGTCGATTTATAAGCATGGATGCGGCATGGGTTCACCAATTCACTCCTGAGACACAGAAACAGTCTGGAGCAATGGACTGGGAAGGGAGAATCGTGTCCAAAGAAGTCAAGAATTCCATCCGCACACAAGGTCAGGATCAGGGCGTCTGCTTTTTTGGGATGCGCTTGAGAGTATTTATATTGATTATCTTCAGAAAGAGTCCACGGGTGTTTAGCGTGAATAATGTGCAAGTCTAGTACTGTGTTTTGGTGATGAAATTCTGAAAAAAAAAAACGCATTTGGCGGAAAAGAAGGTGGTGTTCCATGAAGACAATGTCCCAGTTCACACGTCCACTATTGCGATGGGTAAAATGAATGAATTAAATTTGGAATTGCTGTGCACCTCATTTGCCAAATTTAGCTCCCTGGAACGATTTTCGAAATTCAAAAAATCAATCATTTGTCAACAAAGAACAGGTGGAGTCTGCGGTTGATGGCTATTTTACGGAGTCTGACAGTTCTTACTATAAACAGGGTGTAGAAGCTATTGAAAAAATCTGTACCGAGCTAAGAGGAGATTATCTTGAAAAATTAAGAACATTTTTCCCAACTTTTTTGTGTCTTCATTCTTAAGTCCGCTAGTTTTGGAGCCGCCGTCGTAAATGTAAAAAATCTTTATAAAAATTAGATATTAAATATTTAAAAATATAATATTATTTTAAAGATGATGTGATTTTTAAAGTTATGTAAAATTAAAAAGATTAATTTAGAAGTTAGTCGTTATAAAATATAGAAATATGTGATAATCGGAATGTAATTTATTTAAAACACAAAACACCTTGTTCTTTAGTTATGGATAGGCAAGTTTTGCAGGTCATGGAACAAATGTTTTGAATTTATATAATGCTTTGAATTCATTACAATTGTATCCTTTCGTCTTCAAGAAAGTAAGGGCCGATAATTTCTTGTGACAAACCATCAGCCCATATGGCGAATGAAGAGGGTTTTACGTGTCCATTAAGATGCAATTGAGTTCGATTCAAAAATGCTATGCAAAGTTAAGCATTTACCTGGCATTCTGGTGTTTTAATCCTTGAGCCAATTGAATTTTATAGAATGCAGCTTTAGTTCAAAATACTAAATGTTACTGGAAAGTCTGAAAGTATTGGAGAATGTGGCTTTTGAAAGAATAGGGACAAAATTTAAAATGTTTAAAGGGTTTGGAAATAAGTTATATATTCGTGGTGTTATCACTACAAATGCATGACACATTAGTTTGGTTATTTTGGGAGTAAGAAGTTGTCACTCTGCGAGTAGAGTGTGGAAACTTAAACCATTTAAACGAATGTGAAAACTCTAACTACAATGTCGAACAACTTTATAAAGTAAGAACTCTATTAAACGCCACTGAATTTTTCTCATATTCTGTTTATTTGTGCCTTTGTGAAGTTCTAGGTAATATAGAATATTTGGCATGATATAAGCTTAAACTAATTTATCCTTAACTGGTCTAAGCAAGACTAAATCAGTACTATAAAAACTTCGAAATGAACAATTTAAATGCCGAACTACAGTGTCCACATGATAATTAAAGTTTTGTTTGTCATCTAAAACTACATCATTTTTTTCGTCGTTTTTCAGGCATTTTCGTCATATTTAATAAACATTTTCCATCAATCTGAAAGATTTGTATTTATAGTGCATTGAAATTTAATTATTTTTTAAGAATTACGGGTGTTTTTTAACATACAACATGATTTTAACATGACATTGATTGTAGTTGTTCGACTGCCCTCTCGATTTATTGTGCCTGTTATTTACCTCTGTTTCTGCACCGCTGTTTCTGTACTGCCTAAATAGTAACTGGTTAATTGGTTGACCTTGTAGCGTGGCGTTCACAGTGTTAACGTCGTTAATTCTTATAGTTTTTATTTTCTTGACATTTGTCTTAAGTCTAACATTGCGCGTTAATCTTTCCAGGTCCTGTAATTTTGCTTGCATGTTAGAGATTTTGTGCGAGAGTATACAGGTATCTTCCGTATAGTCCAAATCCTTGAGTTGGCATGAGAGACTCCATGTATTTCTTGTTCTTTCTGAACAAACTTTGCTTTTGATATCATCCAGAACGATGGTGAATAGTAGGAGCGATAGATGGCATCTTTGCGTTACTGCAGCAATAGTGCAAAATGATTGACTGATGCTTCCCTTGTGAAAAACACAGAGTTCCTCGTGCTTAGCTCTAATGATTCGAGTTATTTTCTGGGATACTCATTTTCTTCTCAGTGCATTCCAGATGGACTGGTGGTATCGAAGGCTTTCTTGAAAATCTACGATTTGTATATACAGAAGAGTACGCCACTCTGAGGATTGTTCTCTTGTGATGCGTGGAGTGCTGGCCTGATTTATGCAGCTCCTATTTGACCGGAAAACTTCCTGTCCGTCTCACAGACTGTTCTTTCTATTTTGCTTTGAAATCGTCCTTGTATTATGACTGCTAGTGCCTTATGTATGGTATTAAGCAGAGTAATTCCTCTCCAATTGTTGCAATCTTTCAAGTCGTCCCTTTCGGTAACTTTACAATGATGATTTTTTTACTAGTTGAAGGCGACCTTTCTTACTCCCAGACTGATGTGATAGAAGGTTGTAGAAGTTCAGCTGTGGTTTCGTTATGAACCCGTAGAATTTCTGTTGGTATTCCATCCATAACTACTTATTAATTTCCCGATAGCCTCTTTTTTACTCATTTAGACTGGGATTGTCACGTAATATTCTTATGTTATGTTCTGTAGGGCTGCCGGTTTCCATTTCGATGCCTTCATTATCATGCTAGCATCTATTATATATTCAAGGTTTACGATATACAGAAATTAAATTGTAGAAAATTTTCAAAAATTCAATAGCCACCAAGTCAATGCGAGATGAACCAGGTAAGACAGCCTGTTAATAAAGAAAATTATGGGTTTAGGAAATCTTTATGATCGCCAAAAATACTCATAACAGATAGCGAAACCATGTTGAGTAAGGAAGTATACTAGTTGAGGAAATGAATTGTAGTTCAGAACAGTTATTGTAAATAAAAAGCGTGAAGATAGCAGCGTTTTTAATGGCAACATCTTAACTGCATGCTTGAATAGTTTAATTTAGCACCAATATAACATAATGCCAATATAACATAATAACATAACCGTTTTTCTTATACTCGTATAGTACGCTGATAGAAGTAGCGATTGAATGAGACACAGTAAGTAGAACGTGCGGCTGTTGTTCGCATGATTGTGGGTTCGATACCGAGTAAAGCCACTTTTCTTGTGGCCACCTCGATATGCTGATAAAGAGCTCGTATAGTAAAGCAATCAACAGTATTAGATAGACTGACTCATTAAATGGTAGATTCGAGAAGTTTTTTTATTTCCTGTTCATGGGATTTTTTGTTGAAAGAAATCGTTTTATATTCCCTGCTATGTGGTTCTTCTATCGTTTAAAAGAAGGAATAATCTATGTATTTATATAAAATTGATAAAAGCAATCAAAATGGGTTCACTTTGACACCTATTGCCAGTAGCATAGTGAACGATGCATCGATTTGTCTTCAGATTAGTGATCATTCCTCTTATATAATGTTTAATCCGTTTTTCTTTGGCAGTTTTTGGATCTTTTTTTAGAATTTTTCATATTCTTGCCAAATGTTAGAAAACCTTAAAATGGTTTCAAATGATCTTTGCCTAAAATGTTTAAAATTTTCCCCGATCTCATCGCATTTGATGTCACTTTAAATGGGGAACGGAAACCCTTATGATGACTGTATAGAGTGTAAATCTCAAGCTTCAGTTATGCATCTGAGTTTTCATAGCATCATTGAAAATTGATAGATTGATGCATTTTCTTAGATAGATTTGTATTTTGAATTTAATCGAGTATTCACTTAGAAAATGGTCTCCTGGTAAAAATTAATGATGGTAACACAAAAATTTACATTTTCTAACTTTCAACTATCCAACATTTTTCAAAATATCTTCACGCGACATTTCATGCAGTCGGCTACATTGATAAGAACAGCTCTTGCTTTAAGAACTGCCTTTGGTGCAGGTGTTAAATCTTCCACTTTTTGTATTTTGTAGCGCTTCAATCATAGTGCATTGTTTAAGTTGCGTGTCATGCTTCACATTGAAATTGAACTGTGCTTTGTCGAGGATTACGTTGAATCCTGGCCATCACCTTTCAAGCCATTTCTGGCGAGGTTGCTGTTTTTGGATATCCACTTTCATGGCGTTTTTTAATGCTGCCAGTATCATTGTAATGTATAGGGGTCCGATACATAGACATTTTGTTTACACGTAAATGTTTCAGCCAAATACAAAGCAATAACGCTTGCGTTTGGATTCCATTTCAATAATTTATTTAAGCCTAACTTAAATTGTTGTGTGTCCGTACGATTATAAACAACATAACAGTCCGACTATTGTCAACAAATTTGTGCTGCGCTTTTATTAACCGTCTGGTTAGTATAATTCTTTTGCTATGAATATTTGCTTCATACACCTTTAATAAATTTTGTATGAACTCGAGGTCCTTATGTTAGAACTAGCATTTATGTTGAGATAAGTTGTCTGTATTAAAAGAGGCTAGATAAAAGCACAGCATACAATACTATCTCCAACGGAAAAAAGTTGAAGTCTGCTGACCAATTGGCGGATTTCGCTTCGTTTGATGAATAACTGAAGATTAATATTTATCAACACATGTTAATGTAGTTGAGTGTGCCAACTGTACAAAATCATAAATAATTCGTTACAACTTCCGTCAAGATTTTAAATTTTTGTCAGATTTCATTTCAAAAAGCGTAAAGACTGCATGCTGACTGAAGTAAACGCTTTGGAAAATCATCAAGATATTGCCGACAAATCAAACCGAAGTTGAAACCTAATCTGATCTGATCGTTGAAAATTATTGAAACTTCAGTAATAGCAGTCGACTTACCTATCGCCGCCATCTGTTTCTAAAAGTCTGTTAACTTCAAGGACTCAGATTTCTCGGCAAAATTTCGCAATCTAGATCCGAAAATTAAAAGATATTTCAGATTAGCGGTTTCTATTACAATTAGTGTGCAATGGAAGATTGCGTATTTACGATTATAAACGGCAATAATTGACACTAACACAGCAATAGTTATTTTATTAGATTTATCCACTAAATCCTGAAAAGGCTAAGAAAATACTTATGTTTAACTAGAGCATTTCGACATGAAATCACATAGAATTCACAAGCTTTTTGCTGCGACTCCAGTTTCCACATTTTTTTCTTCTTCCATTGCGTTCCTAAGAAGTTTGTAATTGAAGTTCCGAAAAAGCAACTATTAATATGCCTCCTAGTAAGGCATTTCTTCGACAGTACTTAAGAAATATAGGGGAATTATTTATTAATGAATTGGATCTATAAAATTTAAAATATCTCTTGAAAAATCAAATATTCCTTCAAATATTCAAATATTATTTTGTTTTATTTAGAATATGCTCTAGGCAATTCAGTTCAATATATTTCCTCTGCTGTTGGTGCTAAAATGTGTTATCAGTTATTAAATATGTTGGAATTTATATCTTCATTAGATTTCTAAAAGAATCTGTGGTTTACGGCATAAAAAATTACGAAAATGCTTCAAATACTCCCATTTGCAACTGCATACGATCTCTAATAGAAGATCGAAGTTTATATAAGTCGAGTAGGGCAATTATGTGCTTAAGATGCCGCTTTATAATAATATATAATAATTAATAAATAATTTATTTTCTTCAATTTTTATTTCGTGTTATCTTTTGAACCAAAGAAAGCTCAACGGCATGTCTAAATTCTCCATTCCAATTTTATTTAAAATTGGTGTGCTATGGAATGTCTTTCTGTAGACAAAAAGTCAATTGTAAATAAAATTGAAATGGAGAATTTAGATATAGCATTGAATTTAAAACAAAAATTAGAAAAATTTTAAATTTTTATTTTATTCTAGATTAATGTGGGTTTAGTTCACTTTACTTCGTGATCTCGATAAGTAAACAGCAGCTGTTAATTTACTCTTAAATGTAGACTGAACTGATGCTATATCGAACATTTACTGACAATTTGAAGGTTCTGAAAATGGTACTCTAAAATTAATACCAGCTACTGTGCAGTATAGGGTGATTTTTTAAGATTTAAGTTTTTCAGATTGGCAACACTGGTAGGTAATGGCGTCCAAACGTCATCTGTCAACGTGAAAAGTGTACAGTATACTCTGCCATTCCATCATGGAAAGACTAACAAACGAGCAACAGTTGCAAACCGTTGAAATTTTATTATCAAAATTCGAGCTCTGTGACAAACGTCCATTTTTCATTTTATGGTCCTCATAATCTGCCTGCTGAATCAACAATTCGTGCTGTTATTTCCAATTTTCGCACCAATTTTACTTAGTTGGACATAAAGCCATCGACTCCAATGCGCAGAGTGCGTACCGAAGAAAATATTGCAGCCGTAGCGACCAGTGTTAATGACGATCGTGAAATGTCAATTTGCCGCCGTTCTCAGCGATTGTTCATCTGTTACTCAACCACCAGGAAAATTTTACACGGCGATTTGGGTTTGAAAGCCTATAAAATTCAACAAGAATTGAAGCCGAACGACCTACCACAACGCCCAATTTTTGATGAATGGGCCTTACAAAAGCTTAATGAAAATCCGCTGTTTTATCGAAAAATTGTGTTCAGCGATGAGGCTCTTTTCTTGCGGAACGGATACGTAAACAAGCAAAACTGTCGCATCTGGAGTGATGAACAGCCACATGCCATACATGAATTACCGATGCATCCCGAAAAAACGACAGTCTGGTGTGGTTTATGGGCTGGTGGCATCATCGGTTCATTTTTCTTCAAAAGCGACTGTGGAAGAAACGTTACCGTCAACGGCGAACGATATCGAGTCATGATACGCGGTTTTTTTTTTTTTTGCCTCAATTGGCTGAGTTGAACTTGATTGACATGTGGTTTCATGAGGACGGTGCAACAAGTCATACCTGCTCGTGAAACAATGGATATGTTATGGGATGAATTTGGTGAGGAGCTTATCTCTGGATTTGGCCTAGTGAGTTGGCCCCCAAGATCTTGCGATTTAACGCCTCTTGATTATTTCTTGTGGGGGTTATGTCAAGTCGTTAAGTCTATGTTGACAAACCGAACACTATTGAAGCTTTACAGGATAACATAACACGCGGTATTCGTGGAATACAGGCCGAAATGCTCGAAAAAGTGACGAAAAGTGGACCTTCCGAATGGACATTTTGAGACGGAACCGCGGACAACATTTACATGAAATTATATTTCAAAATTAAATGGCAAAGACCAATTTATCGATTCCAATAAAAAAAAATTAATATGTTTGAGTGTTTTATTCGATATTTAACGAAACTACGATTAAAAAAAATCACTCTTTTTGTTGTAATCTTAAATATTTTGTGCTCCTTATATGTACTCTAAATCATATCAAAAATGTATCCATCACTATAATATGGTGTATATTCTTAGTATGATCGTGTATTTATTGGGTAATTGCAATTGAACTTGTTTGCATGGTTATCAGTTTTGGTATTGCGGAAATTTACCACAGCTGACTTTATTTAAAGTTCATGCAATTAAAACCTTCTGCACCGGACACCTTTCAGAGAACTACTCATATGCTTATCCTGCGAATTAATGTGTGCCGAACACAGCGAAAGGCAGTTTTCTATATCAATTCCAGAAGAGGATTCTTTATGTTCAGTGCATCTCTACCGTAAAAAATTTTCGCAAATTTGTCCACACAAAAATATTCTCTAGCTTTCTGTAAAGTACCTGTCTGCAGACATTTGTTTCTTGCCCTAAATAGGTGCGGTTAGAATCCGTCGTTGCATTAAATTATTCTCTTCTTTTTTAGGAATGTATCGGAACACTGCGTTTAGTGATTATTTCTGTTTAAATTCAAGTCCCCCTCCTGACAGTGATAATACTTAAGAGATAATGAAACCATTTACATTACATCTAATTACCTTCATTCGTTTATTATCTTTTGTTTTTGAAATGCTGCTCTTTTTGACCTACAGTATCGGAATGTATTAAATAAAACTCAGAAAAATGAAACAAAACGCTGGAATTGACGAGCATTATCAAGACCCCACAACTTGCACCATCTAAAGGGGAGGAGAAACGAACAGCAACTGAAGTGAAGTGGAGAAAAAAAACACCAAACATAAAACCTTAACTAAACCGAAAGCCATTTAGGAAAGTAAAGATGTTGATGCTAAAATAGAATCAGATTATGGGAGTTTATATAAATGTTAAGAGGATATTAGAGGTTATTTTAGATGAATAAATATTTGGCATACAATGGATGAACCAACGAGAAAACGCTTGACTAGATAGTTGAGTGTATGAACAAAGGATGGAGGAGCAAACAAATTTAGTCACCCCATCAACGTCGTCCTTACCGCATCCACAAATGTGTCCTATTAACCATTTTACCCCTGGTTATGACTTAGACTGGCGTGTGTTCGAAGGCATTGCGCGTGCTATAGAATGACCTTTCTCAAACAAAACACGCAACAACAAAGAAAAAAAAAAAAAACAACAACTACAATGAGAGGTTACTTGTCTTGTTAAATAAAAAGAGGGCATTGGGTCATTTATGGTTGGTCTAAAAAATGCAAATGGATTTCAATAAATGATGGCTGTCTTCCTTCGGCCTCCGTAACATTTTGGCATGACTTTGACTTTAAATGGACGTTTTGTAAAACAGTAGACGATAGATAGAATAGGAAGATGGGCCGTTCCACGATGCCAATTTAAGACGCTTTGTTGATGTTGTAGAGAGCAAACAGTGTTGGAAGTTAGTTATCTTAATTGAATACATAAATGGTTCGTAAATGATTTCGATACACTCTATATTTATAGTCCAAATACAAAACTGAAGACAGAAGTAGGACCTGACTACGACATATTTCTAACGAAGAGGGAAGAAACTTGTCACATTTTCAGACACACTGGCATTGAGGTCTTAAATAGAACTACATATAAATTTTCGAAATTCGAAAAACTTTTGCTATCGCTATGTCATCTATGATAGTTGCTTATCCTAAGCGTCATCCGTTAAAAACTGTCAGGCATTCTGTTAAAAAAGTGCAAAGAGTTGGTAAATAAAACACACAGAGATTTTAGCATTCATTTAAGTTTATTTCAAGATTCATAAATGAGCTATGGGAGAGCTTCTTGCGTTTAATTAGTTTACATGCATTCTATTTTTAGATTCATTCAATGGGATCTACGGTTTAAAGATGACTGAGAACATTTGCTTGAGAAGAATAATATTTACTAGACTTATCGATTACTCGACTTTTGGAAGTGCTCCTCAGACACTTCGGGGTGGCTGGCGCTCAAATAATGATAGGTGGCTGAATGGGGAATTGAACCCACGATTATTCGTACGAAAATCATATGTGCTAATTAATCACCGCGATATGGTCGGCCACAACTAGAATGTTCAAAATCGAACCACCACGTTTAACCGGAGTTTGTGCTTCGATTAATTGGTTTTTGAAAAATTACGATTAAAAAAATTAGTTTTAAAAATTGCCTTATACACTGAACAAAACCAAAATTAAAATTCATAAAAATAATCAGATATTGTTTCTGACTTATTTCGTATTCAGATAGCCGTACGGGGACGGCCCCAAAGCTAGCCGACCTAACAAAGAAGACAAAAAAAAAAAAAAAAAATGGGGGGAAAAAATTTTCTTTATTTTTCAACATAATCTCCTTCTAGCTCGATACACTTTTTTTTGCAATATTTAATAGCTCCTATATCCTGTTTATAGTAAGAACTGTCAAACTCCTTAAAATAGCCATCAAACGCAGACTCCTCCTCTTCATTGTTAACAGAATTTTTTCAAGTTTGGAAATAGAAAATATAAATAGACAATTTGACAACAATTTGAACTTTATTTCACTAATTGTGGCCATCACAATACTGAATGCATTTGTCTTGATAAAACAACACTTTTTTCGCCAAATGCGGCTTTTTCCAATATTTAATTACCTAAACGCTGCAATAAATTAGCATAATATTCGTCGTTGATGTTATTTTTTCTTTCTAAAGATAATCAATAAAAATAATTCCATGCGCATCCCAAAAAACAGACTCCATGACTTTGCTTGCAGATGAAGTTATCTTTTGTCTCCTTTACGCACGATTCTCCCATCCCAGGTTACTGCTTTCTTTGACTGCTCCTTTGTGTCAGGTGTGAAGTGGTGGACTCATGTCTCATCCATGGTTATAAATCGTCGCGTAAATTTGGCTTTATTGCGGTGAAGCATCGACAAACACTCTACTGAAACATCTTCAGGACGCTTGTTTTCCTCTATTGAAAGCAAGCGCGGCACCCATAATGCGCACAGCTTTCTCATATTCAAATCTCGATCAATATGCGATGTATTATAGTAGTTTTCATTTCGGCTAGCTCACTCACCTTCAACCGACGGTCATCCAATACCTTTTTCTTTTCTTAACCGTGTCCGGCGTAAACACCTTAATTGGCGTTTGGCGCAACCGCTGTTTGCCTATAGGCGACACCAACTGTAGATGCTAGTCGATTTTGCCAAAACCTAAACGTTATGAGCCAAGCTTAGGCAAATGGTAAACATATCACAATAGCGATTTTCTTTCGACGACATATTCTTTTGGTTGTGTGAATATGAATGATTTTGTCCTAAATAATCGTCATATGCGAAAAGTATTGATTGTTTTTATTTCAAGTGAAGAAATCGGCAGCTGAAGCTTATCGAAAGTTTCAAAACGTTTATAGAGATGCTGCTTTAAGTGAAACGTGTCGATATTGGTTCCGTCGCTTTAAAGACGGTGATTTTGATGTTGATGACCATTCGCGTAAAGGAAGACGAAATACCTTGGAAGACACTGAATTGACGGCATTGCATTGATGGGGATCTATGTCAATCGCAGGTTGAGCTTGGTTCAGTACTAGAAGTTACCCGCCACGTCATTTCCAAGCGATTGCATGTGTTGGGAATGATTCAAAAGCAAGGAACTTAGCTCCTTATGAGTTGAAGCCAAGGCACGTTGAGCGTCGTTTTTTCGCCTGTGAACGACAGCTTCAGCGACAAAAAAGAAAGGGGTTTCTTCATCATATTGTAACGGGTGATGAAAAATTGATTCATTACAGCAATCCGAAGAAAAGAAAGTCAAGGGGGCTGCCCGGTCATACTTCTACATCTGCGACTCGACCTAATATTCACGTCGCGAAGGTTATGCTTTGTATTTCATGGGACCAGTTGAGTTTTATTTATTACGAGCTATTAAAACTAAGTGAAACCATCACTGGAGATGGTATCGACTTCAATTAATGCAATTAAGCCGAGCTTGGTGCGAGAAAAGTCCTCAGTGCCCTTAGAAGTTCGAAAAAATGATACTTCAGCATAACAACTTTCGGCCTCACTTGACCTAGCCCGTTAAAACATACCTGAAAACGCTTAGATGGAGAGTCTTACCCCATCCGTCATTTTCTCCAGATATTGCGCCGTCTGATTATCACTTCAGCTGTTCCATTCATATGAAGCCATCAAGGAATGGCTAGATTCTTGGATAGCCTCAAAAGATGAACAGCTGTGCCGTGGCGGAATTCGAGTTTAGCCAGAATCATTTGTAAACATATTTTTATAATAAAGTTGAATTTTTATACAGACAGTCCCTGGTTAAATGTTGTCGAATATGCTAGTCTTTAACTCTTAGTCAGGCTCCTTCTTTTTGGAAGCGTTTACTGAAATTCGTTAGCTTCTAATAACCCGTTGGGCCTGCTGCGCTGTACATGTTTATAGGAAACCAATCAAGGGAAGTTAGGTAAACGCAAGATGGGTTCAAGGAATGGCTTACATTAATTTAGTTTTTGTGGAGAATAAATGCGGAACTAGTAATGCCGCAAAATGTTGCGGTTGACCTGAAGATTGACCCGTCAGGGAAATCGCTCGCTTTCCATCGTACCTATAAATGAAGGTTTTCTATGGTTGGTTTTATAAATTCGCTTCTCTGCAAATGAATTTGACTTAATTTTAAGCAAATTTTTTTTCTTATCTAAATAGTTCCTATCCAATTTCTCTCTCTGTTTAAATTAAGAAATCTAAAATATTTTCTTATTTTGAATTAATTTCCAAATTGTCGCTGGCGTGCTGAAAGTCACAACAGCCACGTAAAATGTTCTCATCGCTTACAGTGCTGCAATATTTCTTTGTCCGTACAAGTCCCTAATTTTCATATCCCTCTCAATATTCTGTTCAACACAGGTACATACATTCGTGTGAGTATGTGTGTAAGCAATTAATACATACAAGTGTATTACCAAATACCTATAAATATATTGAAGGGAGGAGGAGCGAGCATACTCGCATTCCTTTCATAATAATAACAATCATCATAATCCTAATCATCATAAGCGACCTCATTATGATGTTGATGATGTTATAATCAGTTTTAATGGTCCGACATCATGTTGCCAATGATTAAGCATAAAATCAATTGATATGCAGCTCAAGTAAAACGCTGTGGCAGCAGCAAATGACTCCATACTTGCTGGCTGTGGCATAACCATTTACCACTGGTCGAATTATGCAGATTAGTTTTACTTATGCACAACGATGGCTGAGAGCCGTTGCTGCTGTGCGGAATTCAGGGGTAGAACAAAAAACTTCAATCATTTTTAATGTTTGCAAAGTATTTGGATAATGCAAAAGGCTTAATAGTTTCTAACCTTTCCTACGTACGATGGAGTGGGCGGGGCGGGGGAGGAGTCGTTACGGAAATAGTCGCTACGAAATGTAAAAGTCAAACATCGACATGAAATTGTCACGGTCCAGGCACAGTCTACTGATGCATGCGATTGAAGCAGAAAGGATACAAAAACAATAAAACTCTAACATAAGAAACAAAAACAAGTTGCTTAACATGTTTCATGCATATCACAATATAGATAAATCTGAAGTTGTCGATATCTGTAAAAGACTGTATAAGAAGACTGTGGTCTGAGGGTAGTTGTTCAGTTATGTTGTGGGTCTGACGAAATGTTGAACAGGTAGGGAACTGAATGCTAAGAAATTTGTACAGGGGAACCGATTTGTATACCAGCATGTCTTTTTTGATTTCACAAAAGTTTTACAGTGTTTTTAATGTTGTTGCTGTAATCTCTGCTAAAGAGTGTCCCAACAAGAGTGCAAGATTTAAATTTGGCGCCATTCGGAGTGTCAGTGTCATTTAACCGCAGACTTCACCTTTTTTTCAAGTTTGGAAATAGAAAATAGCCCGGGGGAGCTAAATCTGACAAATAAGCAATACGAACTTTAATTCATTAATTTTGTCCATCGCAATACTGGATGTGTGGTGAAACAACACTTTATTTTTCACAAAATGCGGCCTTTTGTCATAATTTCATCCAAACGCTGCTTTAATTAGCATAATATTCGCCGTTTATGGTTCTTTATTTTTGAAAATAAACAGCAAAAATAATCCCAATCTCATGCCAAAAAAAAGAAACCAGTCACCATGACCTTGTCTGCAGATGGAACCGTCTTTACATTTTTTTGATACGATTCTCCCATACCAGTCCACTGCCATAACTGTTCCTTTGCCTCAGGTGTGAAGTGGTGGACCCATCTCCCATTCATGGTTATAAATCGACTCAAAGTTCGCCTTTAATACGGTGAAACATCACCAAGTACTCTACTGAAACATCTTCACGACGCTGTTTTTGCTTTATTGAAAGCAAGTGCGGCATCCATCTTGCGCACAGCGTCCTCATTTTCAAATCTTCGTTCAATATACGATTTATAGCACTTTTTTAAATGCCTATCATTTCAGCCAGCTTACGCTCACACACCTTCAGTAGACGATCATCCAATACAATTTTGTGGATTTTCTTAACCTCGTCTAGGGGTGGACATCTCAATTGGTCGACCACTACTATGTTCGTCTCGGCAGCTAGTACGGCCTCGTTTAAACTCTGCTAACCAATATTTTACAGTCGTAAACTAAGGAGCACACTCCTCCAGAGTATAATCTAGGTCGGCTTTAAGATTGTTTGCAGTGAGACCTTTCAAATTGGAAATAATTAATTACATAACGGTGATGAATTTTTTCCATGTTTACAAATTCACTGAGCCCGTTTATTTTTGATGGCTCAAATAAAAACCTTAATAACGTGGCGCCTTGAAACTTAAATTATGTGTTTTATAAGGCTGCCACTTTTCACCAAAATAATTTTTTTCAAACTACAGGCAACATTTGTACGCCAGGTCGGCTTATTTTGAGATCTCCTTCGTACAGCTTACTAAAGCCATCTATAGGACAAATAATGTTACTACACCATACAACTGCTGCAAGGGTAGGGAATATGGAGTTATGTCTTAGGCAGATGAATCTTTTATTGGATTGGTTGGGATTGGTCATTTCCGTTCGCGGCGAGCATCGGCATAGTATTAATCTTGAACTGTATGTACTCAAATTTATCAATCATTTTGAAATAGGGTGACTAAGCTGTTTGGGTTAAATTAAGCGGATGAAGCAAAAGTGTTCAACGCTAAGTATTTTTCAGCAGTAAATTTTTAAGAGGTAAAAAATTGATTTTGTGTGCAATTCGAATGCGAAACGAGTGTAAATTTCAATTTCTTGTAAATTTCTTTTAACTACTTCTTTAATTCTAATATCTTGACCGTATAAGAGGTGATAAGGGGTGATACGTGATAACGTCATGACATTTTAAATATTGCTAGAATAAAATTGCATCAACAGAGCGTTGGTGTTTCTTTCTTTCATTTCACAAGCTGCAATATTTAGCAACAATGAGTTTATTCAATTCATTATGCTGGAACCAAATGCTACTGAAAAAGATACGTCTTTAGCGCAATTCTGAGTAAACAAAACTCATTCAACAACTTTAAACAATAGTCCTCATTGAGAGTTAATGTTACACGGTAGCACGATTCATGGGCCACCATGTGTATATTATATAAAATAGCCATAAGTATCAATTTCCGATTGAATACTGAGAATACCCAGTTTAGCTCATTGCATTGACACGGTTTTAAATCATTGCCATCAATAAAAAGAGACGATTCTTTGAAATACTCGTAATTTGCGATTCCGGCTAACATCTCATATTAGTCGAATGAGAGACAGGGTAAGAATCAGCTTATAAATGAAACATTGCTTATAAAGGCAGTCTTAAGGACGACGTCATCAAAATGTGGTTGTTTTATAAAAAAAGGGTTGTATTAAAAAATTAATTTGTTATATTCAACTTTTGTCAGCTTTTTTCCCCCTAAATGGAAAACAATTTCACAAGCATAATACGCACCCTGCTAAAACAATCTGTCCTATTATCAAAGTCTATTAAAATATCTGTGGGTGTAATCACAGCCATTTTCGTTTATGTAATACAAAAAACTGCTTGTAAGTTCACTGAATATGAAAAGTTGTCCCTTGTTTTATGCCTGTGAACCAAAGGATTTTTCTTTTATAAACAAATTTCGTATTTTTATTCATGCAAAATATTTTTCCTCTAAGTTTTTCTTATTAATATTCCTAAGGGTTCTTACCTTTTCCACAAAATGTTTTCCATATCTCCATGCCAATACCAAGGTTAGACAAATGTATGCTCTTAAATAGCTTCAATAAAGTGTAATTCAAATTGTGGCCTAACAAGCACATAAACAAGTTTAATCCTTTCGCCTCCAGGGATCCTTAGAAGATATCCCTTTTCTATTTAATAGTTATTTAATAATTTTTAAATTACATTAAACAGAAAACCACTGTCCCACAACGGTATACCAAACTGTAGGATTCGATGCTGTATCTCTTGGAGAGACTATAACGTGCACAAGTTGTGCCAGTAGTAGGAGTATCTTCAAATAAAAGTCAGGCTATTGCGTTATAATTTTTTTCCTTTAACCATCAACTACTTTGTATGTATGAACGAATGTGGCCGGCATGGATGTTCTATAGTTTCCCATAGTCAATTTAAGTGTTATGCTTGTATGACTTGTTTTCCCTTATTGGGCTTGAACTGTTTTCCTATTTTTTTTCATCTTTTTTTGTGTCGTGTTTGGTCAGACTTACTATCTATGTTGAATTTTGTACGGTCGGTTAAATGCCCAATTAAATTTGACTTATGAGTGTAGTGTAACAGCAGCATCTGAAACAGTGACTTTAGCAAAAGGCTGCCCACAAAACCCCACCAGCAAGTGACCAATACACTAAACCTACAAATATGCCTACGTGTAGTTGGGTACTGCTCTCTTAAAATCTAACATCTAATGATGACTAGAATTATAGTGGATGGTGGTGGAGGCTTGAGTTAGATGGTA